>SJYW01018550.1:275552-288716 GCA_006410735.1 Raphicerus campestris | reverse complement strand
TCAGCTTCTTCTTCTTTGTCTTCTCCCCTTCTTCTTTTCCCTATGGTTGATTCATGTTGATATATGGCAGTAACCAACATAATATTGTAAAGCAATTATTCTCCAATTAAAAATAAATAAGATAAACAAACTCAACTCAGGTCAGCTCTCAAAAATAAAACGGTAGCCCAAACTTCAAATACATCTCAGTAATTACCAATACAATTATCATTATAATGAGCAATATAAAGGAACAATTATTAATGTATCAATAAACAAGCAATGAACAACTGGAAACCAAAATTTTTAAAAATTTATAACACCCCTCCCCACAAAAACAAATCCTTAAGTATAAACCCAGGGTTTCTCAACCTTTACTACTAACATTTAGATAAGTTTTCCTATAGGAGGGGCTGTTCTGTGTACTTCACGATGTTTAGTGTCTAACCTCTACTGACCACAAGCTAGCAGCACTCCTCAGCACTGTGTAAATGTGACCAATAAAATGCCTCTAAAGCGTTAAAGTGTCAGTCACTTAGTTATGTCCAACTCTTTGTGACCCATGAACTGTAGCCCATCAGGCTCCTCTGTTCATGGGATTCTCCAGGCAAGAACACTGGTGTGGGTTGCCATTCCCTTCTCCAGGGGATCTTCCTGACCCAGGGATTGAACCTGGGTCTCCTGCACTGCAGGCAGATTCTTTATTGTCTGAGCTACCAGGGAAGCCCTGCTGCTGCTGCTGCTGCTAAGTCACTTCAGTCGTGTCCGACTATGTGTGACCCCATAGACGGCAGCCCACCAGGCTCCCTCGTCCCTGGGATTCTCCAGGCAAGAACACTGGAGTGGGCTGCCATTTTCTTCTCCAATGCATGAAAAGTGAAAAGTGAAAGTGAAGTCACTCAGTCATGTCCAACCCTCAGTGACCCCATGGACTGTAGCCTTCCAGGCTCTTCCGTCCATGGGATTTTCCAGGCAGGAGTACTGGAGTGGGGTGCCATTGCCTTCTCCGTGGGAAGCCCTAGATACTGCCAAATGTCCCCTGAAGGGCAAAATCAGGGGAACCACTGATTTTAATTGGGAACCACTGATCTAGTCAAATATGTACAGTGTCTATATGCTGAAAGCTACAAATACATATGAAATAAATTACAGAAGATCTAAATAAATGGAGAGACATACTGTGTTCATCAACTGTAAGAATCAACATAGTAGGGGGCATCAATTTTCCCCAAATTGGTCTAGAGATGTATTAAAAATCCATTTAAGAGTCCCATCCAGCTTGTTTGTAGCAATGATTGAAGAAAAGAAACTAGAAAAGCCAAAATAATTCTGGAAAAAAAAAATCAGAAGAACCACATTACCTCTCTTTAAGATGTACTATAAAACTACAATACGGAAGGCATTGTGGTGTTGATGAATGGAGAGACATATAGATCAAAGAAACAGAATTCAGAAAATGATGACATACAACTATCTGAGAAAGAATAATGACTCCCTAAATATTTCCATGTACTAATACCCAGAACCTAGAAGATGATACCTTACATGGTAAAATGGACTTTGCAGATGTGATTAAACTAAAGAATATGAGCTGGGGAGAGTATTCTGGATTATCTAGGTGGGCCACATATAATCAAAAATGTCCTTATAAGTGGGAAGTAGGAGGGCCAAAGGAAAGGAAAAAAAACGGTATGACTATAGAATCCAAGAGTTAAGAGTCAAGAAGACTGAAGATGCTGTTAGCTTTAAGATGGAGGAAGGGGCCTCAAGCCAAACGATGCAGGTGACTTCTAGAAGCTGGAAGTGAAAGTGAAAGTTGTTCATATGTGTCTGACTCTGGGACCCAATGGACTATACAGTTCATGGAATTCTCCAGGCCAGAATACTGGAGTGGGTAGTCTTTCCCTTCTCCAGGGGATCTTCCCAACCCAAGGATCAAAACTGGGTCTCCACACTGCAGTGGATTCTTTACCAGCTGAGCCCTAAGGGAAGCCCCAAGAATACTCAAGTAGGTAGCCTATTCCTCCTCCAGCAGATCTTCCCAACCCAGGAACTGAATGGGGATCTTTTGCACTGCAGGCGGATTCTTTACCAACTGAGCTATCAGAGAAGTCCAGAAGCTAGAAAAGGCAAGGAAACGGATGCTCTCCCAAGAGACTCTGGAGGAAGCATAATCCTGCTGCTGCTGCTACTGCTGCTAAGTCGCTTCAGTCGTGCCCGACTCTGTGCGACCCCAGAGACGGCAGTCCACCAGGCTCCCCTGTCCCTGGGATTCTCCAGGCAAGAATACTGGAGTGGGCTGCCATTTCCTTCTCCAATGCATGAAAGTGAAAAGTAAAAGTGAAGTCGCTCAGTTGTGTTCGATTCTTTGCGAGCCATGGACTGCAGCCTACCAGGCTCTTCTGACCAAGGGATTTTCCAGGCAAAAGTACTGGAAATGCCTTTATTTTGATCCAGTGAAATCTAATTTTGGACTCCTGACCTTTAAAAACATAAGAAAATAAATTTGTGTTGTCTAAGTATTAAATTTTTGAAAAGTTGTTATAGTAGCAATAGGAAACAAAGAAAATTCAATGGGGAGAAGAGAGCCTTCATGTAGGAACAACCAGACAAAATCATGAAGCTTCATTTAAATGCAAAACAATAATGAATGCAAAATGGAGCACACATCTAAATGTAAATATAACCTTTAGATGAAAACACAGGGGAAAATCTTAATGACCTTAAGTTAGGCAAATAGTTCTTAGACATAACAACCAAAGCATAATCCATAAAGAAAAAAATGATGAACTGAAATCTATTAAAATTTAAAACATTTATTCTATATATATCTGAGAAAGGTTTCATACATAATATATAAATAACTCACTAAATTCAACAGTAGAAACAACAGTCCAAATAAAAAATGGACAAAACATTTGCACAGACACTTCATCAAAGTGGACATACAGATAGCAACAAAGTACAAGCAAACATATTCAACATCATTAGCCATTAGAGAAATGTATATTAAAGCCACAAGAAAGCACTATGCCTGATGATACCAAGAGTAGTACTAGGTTTGTGCAAACGTAATCACGGTTTTAGACCGTGAACTTTAAATCATTATAACTAGGCTCAAATATATCTTTATTAACCAAAATAAGAACCATTGCAATCAATACATTTTTGTCAATGAGAAATTTGTTTGTTTATTCTTATACCATAAAAATCTGTGCTTCAGGATTCAACAAACTTTTTGTAAAGTATTTTCTACGCCTGCTGGTTGTGGAATCATTTTCCCTGAAAAAATGGTGTCGAGGTCAGATGAATATGATGGATGAGGCAAAACTTTGTAACCAAATTCATTCAACCTTTGAAGCACTGGTTGTGCAATGTACAGTCAGACACTGTCATGGAGAAGACTTGGGCTCTTTCTGTTGACCAATGCTGGCTGCAGGCAATGCAGTTTTTGGTGCATCTCACTGATTTGCTGAGCATATTTCTCAGATGTAAAAGTTTTGTCAGGATTCAGAAAGCTGTAGTGGATCAGACTAGCAGCAGAACACCAAACAGTGACCATGATCTCATTTTGGTGCAAGTTTGGCATTGGGAAATGCTTTGGAGCTGCTTCTTGGTTCAACCGCTGAGCTGGTCATCATCAGTTGTCATATAAAATCCACTGTTCATCACATGTCACAATCTGTTCAAGATATGGTTCACTGTTGTTACACAGAATAACAGAAGACGACACTGCAAAATGACAACTTTTTTTGATTTTTTGGTCAGCTCATGAGGCATCCACTTATTGAGCTTTCTCACCTTTCCAATTTGCTTCAAATGCCAAATGACTGCAGAATGGTAGACACTGAGTTCTTCAGCAACTTCTCATGTAGCTGTAAGAGGATCAGCTTCAGTGACTGCTCTCAACTGGCCATTGTCAGTTTTCAATGGCCAGCCACTATGCTCATCTTCAAGACTCATTTCCTTTGCATAAACTTCTTGAACTACCGTTGCACCATTCATTAGGTGTTCGTGGGCCAAATCCGTTGTTGATGTTTTGAGTTTTCTCTGCTGCTTTACAACTCATTTTGAACTTGAATAAGAAAATTACTTGAATTTGAATTTTGTCTAACATCATTTCCAGAGTTTAAAGTAGATATAAAATAGACAAAGAGTAATACGTTATTGGAAGAGAACACTCAACACATGGACATCACCAGATGGTCAACACTGAAATCAGATTGATTATATTCTTTGCAGCCAAAGATGGAGAAGCTCTATACAGTCAGTAAAAACAAGATAGGAGCTGACTGTGGCTCAGATCATGAACTCCTTATTGCCAAATTCAGACTTAAATTGAAGAAAGTGGGGAAAACCACTAGATCATTCAGGTATGACCTAAATAAAATCCCCTATGATTATACAGTGGAAGTGAGAAATAGATTTAAGGGCCTAGATCTGATAGAGTGCCTGATGAACTATGGAGGGAGGTTCATGACACTGTATAGGAGACAAGGATCAAGACCATCCCCATGAAAAAGAAATGCAAAAGAACAAAATGGCTATCTGAGGAGACCTTACAAACAACTGTGAAAAGAAGAGAAACGAAAAGCAAAGAAAANAGGGAGGTTCATGACACTGTATAGGAGACAAGGATCAAGACCATCCCCATGAAAAAGAAATGCAAAAGAACAAAATGGCTATCTGAGGAGACCTTACAAACAACTGTGAAAAGAAGAGAAACGAAAAGCAAAGAAAAGGAAAGATATAAGCATGTGAAAGCAGAGTTCCAAAGAATAACAAGGAGAGTTAAGAAAGCCTTCCTCAGCGATCAATGCAAAGAAATAGAGGAAAACAACAGAATGGGAAAGACTAGAGATCTCGTCAAGAAAATTAGAGATACCAAAGGGAACATTTCATGCAAAGATGGGCCCGATAAAGGACACAAATGGTATGGACTTAACAGAAGCAGAAGATATNTTATATATATATAAATAATCTGCTAAACTCCTGAATTTTCACAGAAACTGGTATATCATTAGGGAATTGAAATCATTTAATTTTAACATCCAAAGGTACAAATTGGGACATGGAAGAACAAAGTTAAGAAAAAAGTAAAATCACCATAAACAATGGTCAAAGGTGCAATGTCAAAGATGACAGATGATCTCTGTTCATTTCCAAGGCAAACCATTCAATATCACAGTAATCCAAGTCTATGCCCAAACTACTAATGGCAAAGAAGCTGAAGTTGAACAGTTCTATGAAGACTGACAGCATCTTCTAGAACTAACACCCAAAAAAGATGTCCTTTTCATCATAGGGGACTGGAATGCAAAAGCAGGAAGTCAAGAGTTACCTGGAGTAACAGGCAAACTTAGCCTTGGAGTACAAAACGAAGCAGGGCAAAAGCTAACAGAGTTTTGCCAAGAGAACAGAAAATACTTCAAACAACCTCTTNGGACTGGAATGCAAAAGCAGGAAGTCAAGAGTTACCTGGAGTAACAGGCAAACTTAGCCTTGGAGTACAAAACGAAGCAGGGCAAAAGCTAACAGAGTTTTGCCAAGAGAACAGAAAATACTTCAAACAACCTCTTCTAACAACACAAGAGACAAGTCTACACTTGGGCATCATTAGATGGTGAATACCAAAATCAGACTGATTATATTCTTTGCAGCCAAAGATGGAGAAGCTCTATATAGTCAGCAAAAACAAGACCAGGAGCTGACTGTGGCTCAGATCATAAGAACCTTATTGCCAAATTCAGAGCTAAATTGAAGAAAGTAGGGAAAACCACCAGACCATTCAGGTATGTCCTAAATCAAATCCCTTACAATTATATAGTAGAAGTGACAAATGATTAGATCTGATATTCAGAGTGCCTGAAGAACTATGTATAGGGATTCATGGCATTGTACAGAAGGTGGTTATCAAAACCATTCCCAAGAAAAATAAATGCAAATAGGCAAAATGGTTGTCTGAGGAGGCCTTACAAATAACTGAGAAAAGAAGAGAAGCAAAAGGCAAAGGATAAAAGGAAAGATAATACCTATCTGAATGCAGACTTTCAAAGAATAGCAAGGAGAGATGATCTTCTTAAGTGATCAATGCAAAGAAATAGAGGAAAACAATAGAATGGGAAACACTAGAGATCTCCTCAAGAAAATTAGAGATACCAAGAGAACATTTCATGCAAAGATGGGCACAATAAAGGACAGAAATAGTATGAACCTAACAGAAGCAGAAGGTATTAAGAGGTGGCAAGATTACATAGAAGAACTATACAAAAAAGATCTTATTGATCCAGATAACCACGATGGTATGATCACTCATCTAGAGCCAGATATCCTGGAGTACAAAATCAAGTGGGCCTTAGGAAACATGACACTGTGAACAAAGCTAGTGAGGTGATGGAATTCAAGCTGAGCTATTTAAAATCCAAAAAGATGATGCTGTGGAAAGTGCGACACTCAATATGCCAGCAAATTTGGAAAACGCAGCAGCGGCCATAGGGCTGGAAGAAGTCAGTATTCATTCCAATCCCAAAGAGAGGCAATGCCAAAGAATGTTCAAACTACCACACAACTGTAGTCATTTCACCCGCTAGCAAAGTAATGCTCAAAACTCTCCAAGTGAGGTTTCAACAATACATGAACCGAGAATTCCCATATGCTCAAGGTGGATTTATAAACGGCAGAGGAACCAGAGATCAAATTGCCAGCATCCACTGGATTATAGAAAAAGCAGGGGAATTCTCGAAAAACACTGACTTCTGCTTCACTGACTACACTAAAGCCTTTGACTCTGTGGATCAGAACAAACGGTGGAAAATTCTTAAAGAGATGAGAATACCAGACCACCTTAACTGCCTCCTGAGAAACTGATATGCAGGTCAAGAAGCAATAGTTAGAACTGGACCTGGAACAATAGACTGGTTCAAAATTGGGAAAGGAGTACGTCAAGGCTATATGTTGTCACCANTCAGAGCTAAATTGAAGAAAGTAGGGAAAACCACCAGACCATTCAGGTATGTCCTAAATCAAATCCCTTACAATTATATAGTAGAAGTGACAAATGATTAGATCTGATATTCAGAGTGCCTGAAGAACTATGTATAGGGATTCATGGCATTGTACAGAAGGTGGTTATCAAAACCATTCCCAAGAAAAATAAATGCAAATAGGCAAAATGGTTGTCTGAGGAGGCCTTACAAATAACTGAGAAAAGAAGAGAAGCAAAAGGCAAAGGATAAAAGGAAAGATAATACCTATCTGAATGCAGACTTTCAAAGAATAGCAAGGAGAGATGATCTTCTTAAGTGATCAATGCAAAGAAATAGAGGAAAACAATAGAATGGGAAACACTAGAGATCTCCTCAAGAAAATTAGAGATACCAAGAGAACATTTCATGCAAAGATGGGCACAATAAAGGACAGAAATAGTATGAACCTAACAGAAGCAGAAGGTATTAAGAGGTGGCAAGATTACATAGAAGAACTATACAAAAAAGATCTTATTGATCCAGATAACCACGATGGTATGATCACTCATCTAGAGCCAGATATCCTGGAGTACAAAATCAAGTGGGCCTTAGGAAACATGACACTGTGAACAAAGCTAGTGAGGTGATGGAATTCAAGCTGAGCTATTTAAAATCCAAAAAGATGATGCTGTGGAAAGTGCGACACTCAATATGCCAGCAAATTTGGAAAACGCAGCAGCGGCCATAGGGCTGGAAGAAGTCAGTATTCATTCCAATCCCAAAGAGAGGCAATGCCAAAGAATGTTCAAACTACCACACAACTGTAGTCATTTCACCCGCTAGCAAAGTAATGCTCAAAACTCTCCAAGTGAGGTTTCAACAATACATGAACCGAGAATTCCCATATGCTCAAGGTGGATTTATAAACGGCAGAGGAACCAGAGATCAAATTGCCAGCATCCACTGGATTATAGAAAAAGCAGGGGAATTCTCGAAAAACACTGACTTCTGCTTCACTGACTACACTAAAGCCTTTGACTCTGTGGATCAGAACAAACGGTGGAAAATTCTTAAAGAGATGAGAATACCAGACCACCTTAACTGCCTCCTGAGAAACTGATATGCAGGTCAAGAAGCAATAGTTAGAACTGGACCTGGAACAATAGACTGGTTCAAAATTGGGAAAGGAGTACGTCAAGGCTATATGTTGTCACCATGCTTATTTAACTTATATGCAGAGTACATCATGCAAAATGCCAGGCTGGATGAAACACAAGCTGGAATCAAGATTGCTGGGAGAAATATCAGTAACTTCAGATACGCAGATGACACCACCCTTAATGGCAGACAGTGAAGAACTAAAGAGCCTCTTGATGAAAGTCAAAGAGCAGAGTGAAAAAGTTGGCTTAAAACTCAACATTCAAAAAACCAAGATTATGGCCTCTGGTCCTATCACTTCATGGCAAACAGATGGGGAAACAATGGAAACAGTGAGACACTTTATTTTAGGGGGGGCTCCAAAATCACTGCAGATGGTGATTGCAGCCATGAAATTAAGACGCTTGCTCCTTGGAGGAAAAGCTATGAGAAACCTAGACAGTGTATTAAACAGCAGAGACATTACTTTGCTGACATAGGTCCATCTAGTCAAAGCTATGGTATTTCCAGAAGTCATGTATGGTTGTGAGAGTTGAACCATAAAGAAGGCTGAGGGCCAAAGAACTGATGCTTTTGAACTACTGTGCAAGAGAAGACTTGGATTCCATGGACTCAAGGTGATCAAACTAGTCTATCTTAAAGGAAATCAAGCTTGAATATTCATAGAAACACTGATGCTAAAGCTCCAACACTTTGACCACCTACTGCAAAGAGCTGACTCATTAGAAAAGACCCTGAAATTGGAAAAGATTGAGGGCAGGAGGAGAAGGGGACCACAGAGGATGAGATGGTTGGATGGCATCACTGACCAGTGGACATGAGTTTGAGCAAAACTCTGGGAAGATAGCGAAGGACGTGGAAGCCTGGCATGCTGCAGTCATGGGGTTGTAAAGAGTCAGACATTAATCAGAAACTGAACAACAAATGACTATTATTGTACCTAAAGATAATAAACTTCACTGAGTTTAAAATCTGAATTAATTGAAAAGAGTTTTTCTTAAAAACCCAGTCATTATCCTAACTTTATCCTAACTTTGCCTTATTAAAATGTTTTACTGCACAGTGATGAACTGAGGTGGCTTGTTGTTGTTCATTCACTAAGTCGTGTTCAGCTCTTTGAGACCCCATGGACTGTAGCACGCCAGGGTTCCCTGTCCACCATCTCATGGAGCTTGCTCAAACTTATATCTATCGAGTTGGTGATGCCATGCAACCATCTCATCCTCTGTTTTCCCCTTCTCTTCCTGCCCTCGATCATTCCTTGCATCAAGGTCTTGTACCAAACTTTTCCTATTTTTTTTTCCTTTTTCCCACTTCATGTCACACTGCTGTTTATCACGTATGACTATCAATGTACCTAAAATGTCTTCATCCTCTTTTCAATTTACTAGGAACTGAGAACTAAGCTTACCAGAAATATGTATCAATAAGAGCCAAAGGACTCTGATGAGCTTCTTTTATAGTTTATTTTGCTTTGTTACATCCAATGATCCTGCATCTTACACTGGTTTCAGGAGTGAATTCCATTAAGATGAGGCTGTTACAAGTCTGATCCATAGATAAATCAGACATTATCATATAATTTTCTGCTGACTGCACAGAAGAGTTACATAAATTAGGGTCCTAAACGTTGAAACTACTACTCCAAAAGTGGCTTATATCAGCCTGAGTTTCATTATTAGAAAATGTCATGGTATTTCATAGCTATAGCAATAAACAAAACATAATTCTTCTAATTCTTACCTTTGCTCCACCTAAAAATCCCAAGGAAATGGCAACTCTAGCTCGTAGATCTGGTCTGTCTTTGGGCCATACATAAGACAGCATTGCTTTTATAATTTTCCGAGTATCAACATCTTTTAACTGTTGGAAGAGAGAACAAAGCAGAGAGTATAACATGTCCTTCAAATATAAGTATAGTTTAGTAATGTAAATTATATAAATATTTGAGGTAAATATAAAAAACATTACAAATATAGCTTTTATTCTGAATCTAAGATCAATATCCTTTAAACTGAAACTAATTCAATAGATTTTAAATAGCTACTTCTCTTTATTTTTTACTTTCAGCTGTAGCCATCCTCATATTGCCAGAAAGTTATTTGTGTACAGTATATTTATTTATTATCTACTAAGCTATCAAAATATTATATAAAATTTAAGAAACATTTCTATATTTTCATCTTCATGGTCAAAACCTTANTCTCTTATACACATCTTTCTCTTTATTTTTTACTTTCAGCTGTAGCCATCCTCATATTGCCAGAAAGTTATTTGTGTACAGTATATTTATTTATTATCTACTAAGCTATCAAAATATTATATAAAATTTAAGAAACATTTCTATATTTTCATCTTCATGGTCAAAACCTTATATATATACACACACACAGACATATACACACACACATACATACATTCTTTATATGTTTATATAAAATATTTTGGAACCCTAAGTCCAAACTCATGATAGAACAGAGTTACAATACAGTGTTTAGTAAAGTATGAGTCTTGAGATTGACTATATAGACAGAAGTTGGGTTAGGGTTATTTAAAAAATTTAACAAAACCATATTTTTCCAGTCATACTTAATCTGACTTAAACCTATTGTACATTTTATTTTTCCCAAGTTCCCAAGGCAACATTCCCATTAATAAATCTTTTTATTTTAGTTTCAGCATTTGGAAACAGAATAAGAATCAAAATCACACTTTCCAAAGCCAAAATAAGATCAGTGTTTAGTTGGTGAAATAATCCCCATTTTAAAACTTGAGGTATCTACTCAATTTTTCAAAAAACATATTAAAAAAGAAAAGTAAGTTAATGCTCATTGTTGGTGAAAGTGTATGGAAATAGGTACTCTAATAACTGTAACGGGAGAGTGCACTGAAATAATCTTTCCACAAAGTAATTTGATATCTGCCATTAAGCTTTGAAAATAATTCTGCCCTTTATGTCAGGAATTCTGGGAACTTAATGCTTTAAAAATATATATGAATATTCTCCAAGTTGAATCAATCTTACTTCTTGAAAATCTCTTGATTTGCCTAGTTCTTTCTATTTCCACCACAAATATAATCTATCACCATTTCTCACACAAACCACTGCAACAATTTCCTAATTGATCTCCCATCCACTCTGCTCCTTGTCCAATTAGTTCAGCCTGAAAAGAAATATTCTCAGTTTAAAACTCTTCAATGGCATCCTATCACTCTTAGGATTAAGATCAAAGTCCATAACATGGCTTTGGCCTAGCCCCTAGCTACCTCTTTAGTCATATCTTATACAACTGATTTCAGTGTTCATGCCACATTATACCTTTCTTTCAGCTCCCAAAATAGACTATAATCTGTCCTGCCATGGGGCCTTTGCACAGTACCTTTCACTTTGTCTAAAATAATCTCTTTCTCTCTCTCTGTAATACCAACTCGCCCTCAACTCCTTCCAACTAGTGAAAACTGCCAGCTCACGCAGCACTTCCTCAAGGTCTTCTTCCTTAATCCGGGTCAGGATCCTTGGCTCTATTCTCTCACAGAACAGTATTCCTTTTCTTTCAGAGAATCCATTTCAGTTATAAACTACATATATAGCAATGTGACCTGATTAACTGCTCTCCTGCTAGAATGTAAATTCCACATAAGTAGTAACTTTGTGTTTTGTGCTCACTGTTGTTGTTCAGTCGCTCAGTTGTGTCCAACTTTTTGTGACCCCATGGACTGCAGCACACCAGGCTTCCCTGTCCTTCACTATCTCCCAGAGTTTGCTCAAACTCATGTCCATTGACTCGATGATGCCACCCAACCATCTCATTATCTGTCACCCTCTTCTCCTGCTCAGGGTTGTAACTCAATACTATATACAATGGCTGACACACAGTAGGCAGTCAGTGAATATTTACTGAATAAAGACATGAAAATTTAGCTATAAGGATGTTTATTTCCGTGCTGCTTTGATAGGGAAAAAATTGGGTTTAAACCAAAAGATCACAGTGGGGAATTATGTAAATAAGTCACAGTGAATGCATACAGCAAAATATAGCCATTCAGAAATATATACAGTGACACAGAAACGTGTTAAATGAAAAAACCAGAGTACAAAATATATTCAGTGGAAAAAATGTTGTATGTGTATGAGTTTTACACATGCATACAAGTGGGTCTGGAAAGCAATATCCTTAAAGTGTTAACATTAGTAGCTTGAGTAGATGGAATCATTGATGATTTTTTTTTATATTCTTTTTGCTTTCTTGTTTTCTGTAGATCACATACAATAAGAAGAAAATGTAATTCATTTTGAGAGGGAAGAGTTAGATAATTTCAAGTAGATCTGCACAGCAAAGAATCAGGGGAAACTGTCAACGTAAACCCAGGAGAACATATTATACAGGGCAGTTTTTATATTATAGTTATTTTATCCAAGGCTCAGTATACTATTTTTCTAGTCTCTTTTATTCATTTATGGAGCAAATAGTAAAAGAAACAAAACTGTCCATATTTATTGAAAACTAGACTACCTTCTTGAGCTGGTTTAAATAAACTAGATTACAAAGACAGGAAATGCTGAGAGTATAATTCTTAATGCTTTATTTTATACACACATATAATCACACATATGAGCTTTCATAACTGGTAGTGTATTTTAAAAAATGGAATAAGGCTGTAATTTCAAAATTCATGTTTCGAATTGAACTATTACTAAATAAAAATAATTTAATGTCTTATAACACAAACTGGGGCATTTCAACCACTTTCCCATTTCACAAGTTTCATCTGTTGTATTTTTCTTGCTGGAATAATGGAAAAAAGGCCTTGTTTCCACATATATTTAGAAACACTCTTTCCTGTCAAAAACCTTCTACAACACACCCCAAAATTTCTTCAATAAGGACACAGACAAGTTATGGCTAAGAGCAAGAAAATTATCCTAGTTGGCTTAATAGTGCATAAAATGTCACCACTTCATTCAACAAAATGGGTTCTGAAGTTGTGTACTTATAGCCATTAGGCTATAAGTACATGCCTTTCAGTTGCAGTATAGATAATCAACTACAAAGTTTGGAAA
>SJYW01018550.1:245076-259900 GCA_006410735.1 Raphicerus campestris | reverse complement strand
TTAAATCAACCAAAGAAAAAAAAAAAGGAATCTTTTCAAAAGATACTGCATCCCTTCAAAAATACATACACAAAAATTTCTTAATTTTGCTGTCTTTTCATTTCTCTCTTTGAGCAATGAAAACTGTTAAGAGTTTTTTTCTAAAACTATCCACTCTTCTCAACTGCATTTTGAAAATTCATAAGGTGACCGTAATTCATACAATGGCTAGAACACTTGTTTTCATATAATGTCAGGAAGAAGACTAACAGCTCTCTTACAAGTATTTTATGGGCTGTATATTTTTCCAAATGTCTTCAAGAGAAGCAACCTAGAGCCTTAAAGTCACTCTAAAACTGTTTCAAGAATAAACAAACCTTGCTCTAAATTGTCATATTAATGTTCTTAAATTGGATACACAGTTGCAATACAAAAAGGTTTTTAACTTACACACTGTACACAACAAATTTAAATAAGTTTCATAACATTTTCGAAGTTTATAAGCTTTTAAAACTAACAGATGCGGTCAGAAATATCACAGAAAGACCAATGCAAAGGTAGGATATATCTAGATCACCTTTCCACTATCATCCACCCAAAAACACCCTTAAATTTTAGTTCATTCCTTGAGACGCTTAGCCCAGAACAGGACAGCAGATTAGCTGAAGGCCAAAGTAGTTAGCATTTTATCCCATTTTTGTATTTTAATTCCAATTTGTTTGCTGATATACTTTAGCATTATGAAGCAACATGGAATGTAAGCAGCTATACTGTCTACAGTCATACCACCCTGATTTCACCTGATCTTGTGTGATACTGGAAGGTAAGCAGGGTCTGCCTGGATGGTACTTGGATGGGAGAAGCAGCTTTACTATAACCATTTTAAATAAGAACCACAGCAGCTACCATTCACTAAACGATCATTATTTGGCTGGCCTTTTGCCTAATACTACATTATCTCATTTAATTCTCACTACATGCACATCACCAGATGGTCAACACCGAAATTAGATTAATTATATTCTTTGCAGCCAAAGACAGAGAAGCTCTATACAGTCAGCAAAAACAAGACCAGGAGCTGACTGTGGCTCAGATCATGAACTCCTTATTGCCAAATTCAGATTTAAACTGAAGAAAGTAGGGAAAACCACTAGACCAAAATCAAATCCCTTATGATTATACAGTGGAAGTAAGAAATAGATTTAAGAGACTAGATCTGATAGAGTGCCTGATGAACTATGGACAGAGGTTCGTGACACTGTAAAGGAGACAGGGATCAAGACCATCCCCATGGAAAAGAAATGCATAAAAGCAAATGACTGTCTAAAGAGGCCTTAAAAATAGCTGGGAAGAGAAGAGAAGTGAAAAGCAAGGAGAAAAGGAAAGATATTAGCAAGGAGATAAGAAAGCCTTCCTCAGCGATCAATGCAAAGAAACAGAGGAAAACAACAGAATGGGAAAGACTAGAGATCTCTTNGCAAAGAGTCGGACACGACTGAGCCACTGAACTGAAGTGGACTGATAATCGTACAGGGTATCTACTATTATTACTATTCCCATTACAGAAACTAGATACTGAGGCTCTGAAAGACTACCATGTTCAAATTCATACAGCTAGTAAGTGATGGAATGGAGATGGACATTTCTAACATTATCAGTACTAACAATATCAACATTGTCATTGGATCTGGTGAGTTTAGATCATGGAAAAAGCAAGAGAATTCCAGAAAAGCTTTTACTTTATTGACTACGCCAATGCCTTTTTGTGAATCACAACAAACTGTGGAAAATTCTTAGAGAGATTGACATACCAGACCATCTTACCTGCCTCCTGAGAAATCTGTATGCAGGCCAAGAAGCAACAGTTAGAACTGGACATTGAACTACAGATTGGTTCCAAATTGTGAAGAGTACATCAAGGCTGTATATTGCTATCCTGCTTATTTAACTTATATATAGAGTACATCATGAGAAACGCTGGGCTGGATGAAGCACAAGCTGGAATCAAGATTGCCAGGAGAGATATCAATAACCTTAGATATGTAGATGACACCACCCTTATGGCAGAAACTGAAGACGAACTAAAGAGCCTCTTGATGAAAGTGAAAGAGGAATGTGAGAAAGTTGGCTTAAAACTCAACATTGAAAAAACAAAGATCATGGCATTCAGTCCCATCGCTTCATGGCAAATAGATGGGCAAACAATGGAAACAATGACAGACTTTATTTACTTGGGCTCCAAAATCACTGCAGATGGCGACTGCAGCAATGAAATAAAAAGACACTTACTCCTTGGAAGAAAAGTTATGACAAACCTAGACAGAAGAATATTAAAAAGCAGACATATTACTTTCCTGACAAATGTCTGTCTAGTCAAAGCTATGGTTTTACCAGTAGTCATGTATCGTTGTGAGAGTTTGAGTATAAAGAAAGCTGAATGCTAAAGAACTGATGCATTTGAACTGTGGTGTTGAAGAAGACTCTTGAGAGTCCCTTGGACTGCAAGGAGACCCAACCAGTCCATCCTAAGAGAAATCAGTCCTGAATATTCATTAAAAGGTCTGATGCTGAAGCTGAAGCTCCAATACTTTGGCCACCTGATGCAAAAAGCTGACTCATTGGAAAAGACCCTGAGGCTGGGAAAGACTGAAGGCAGAAGAGAAGGGGACGACAGAGAATGAGATGGTTAGATAGCACCACCAACTGATGGACATGAGTTTGATTAAGCTCTGGGAGTTGGTGATGGACAGGGATGCCTGGCATGCTGCAGTCCATAGTGTCACAGAGTCAGACATGAATGAGCGACTGAACTGAATTTACTCTTCCTGATGGATAACCCTGAAATGCCTAGGTTATTTTTCCTGTTGTTAACAAGGAAGATGTGCCATTGTTTGTTTGCTTTTTTTCAGTCAAAAATATCAACACTACTGTGTTAAACATAAAGGGCAACATCATCAAAAGTGGCAGAATATGAAGCTTCAAAAAAGTGTACCTCCACTAAAACAATGATTAGGCTGTCAAAAACTCACAAAAACAATTTTTCTAAAACTTTTGAAATCAACCAAAAAATGTACAACAAATAGGGAATTGCATAATGAGGAAACAAACTGCTAAATTACAGCAGAGGGCATTATGACATTTGTGCATACCCACCTACCATATCCCATTCCGCAGATCAGAGGTATTTCTCATTCCTCGTATGGCTGGCTGCTACCAGAGGTGGAAATGTGAGGCTCCTTGCTCAAATAATTGTGGTTGTATTTTTAAAACTGTCTGGCAGCTTCCTAAACACCTTGCTCAGGGGCCACCTTGTTGTGCATCCTTCAGAACTCTCTTCGGGTTGGAAGTGTTTAATGTTGTTTGTTGTAAAGTATATAAAGTACACATACTAGCTGCAGACGCCTGGAGCAAGAGATAATGGGGCAAGCAGGAGAAAGAATATAAGTCTAGGAAGAGAGTCTGGGGCAGGAGGTACATGGGAAAATAAGGACTTCTTAAGAGTAGAAATGTTATATTTTTTAAAAAGTAATGAAAGATAAATAAAGGAACACAAATGTATATCAACATTACTTAATATGATGTGGATGGTGACTGCAGCCATGAAATTAAAAGATGCTTGCTCCTTGGAAGAAATGCTATGACAAACCTAGACAGCACATTAAACAGCAGAGACATTACTTTGCCAACAAAGGTCCATATAGTCAAAGCTATGGCTTTTCCAGTGGTCATGTATGGATGAGAGAGCTGGACCAAAAAGAAGGCTGATTGCTTCTCAGCCTTTTGGCTAAGATCACGTGTAGAAAGCTGACTGCTAAAGAATTGATGCTTTTGAACTGTGGTGCTGGAAAAGACTCTTGAGAGTCCCCTGGACTACAAGGAGATCAAACCAATCAATCCTAAAGGAAATCAATCCTGAATGTTCATTGAAGGACTGATGCTGAAGCTGAAGCTCCAATACTTTGGCCACCTGATGCAAAGAGCTGACTCATGGGAAAAATCCCTGTTGCTGGGAAAGATTAAACACAGGAAGAGAAGGGGATGACAGAGGATGCAATGGTTGGATGGCATCATCAACTCAATGGACATGAGTTTGAGCATCTTCCAGGAGATAGTGGAGGACAGGGAAGCCTGCAGTCCATGGGGTTGCAGAGAGTGAGATACAGCTGAGCAACTGAACAACAACACTGATCAAAACACTTTTATGAGAATTCCATATTACAATGAAGAAGCTGAAGTAACCCCCAACAAGGACAAAGTCAAGAACAATGAAATGAAATAAAATGACCAAATTCACTCTATCTACATGAGCCCCTCCCCCAACCCAGCAGAGTTTAGTACCAAGACAGATTACTCAGATTTGCAACTTCTACTTCAGGGGAAAAGAGCGAGTGTAATGTGTCACTCACATCTCAGAACTATAGAGTACTGTCCAAGGTATTGGATTCTCTCTCAGCTTACTCAGAATGCTGATGGACCAGAACAGCTTAGGTGCTTGCAGGCAGCTATGAACATAGGAAACCTGGCATGGCTTTGTGTAATTGGAAGGAGGAGGCATGCATCCTGAGGCTTCCCTTCTGACAGTGAAGGAGAGGAGTACAAGAAACATGTGTTCAATATACAACTTTCAGAGTGCTGCCCAAGAGACTAGTTTCTATCTCCCCTCACTTGAAGCTCTGACAGAGCCAGCATAGTTCAGATTCCTGGCAAATGGTGAGAATGATGGGAAGTGGAAAAGCAGTGTGCTATGGGTAGCATATTCAGCTTGATAAAAAGGTTCACAACTCAAGGCTTCTACTTTTGAAGGGAGAGAAAGGAGTGGACCCTGCATCCAATATTCTGGTTTTTCAGGGGGCTGTCCTAGAGACTGGTTTCTGTCTTGACCAACTCAAAGTGTAGATTAGACCTGGCATATAATAGATACCTGGTACAAAAAAACTACCTTGATGATGTACAACTGTTTCAGAGAACCAGCAATACAGCATTCAGACACCAGAGCAAGCAAGAGATTATGAGGTTCTAAAAAGAGAAACCAACAAATCACTCTAATTAGAAATCTACAAACACAGGTTGCCAGAATTTTGAGCTGGGATGATTGGTGTAGGTCTTTTCTTGTCAGTGCTAGCACATAAAGACTAGATGACATGGCTATTTCTTCAAAGGTGCAGATATCAATACAAAGCTAAAAGGAACACAAAAAGAGGGGAATAAGGTCCTTGCAAAAGGACAAAATAAAGCTCCAGAAACTGATACTAATGAAATCAAGGTGTATGACTATCCTGACAAAAAGTTCAAGATAACTGTCATAAAAATGCTCAATGGGAAAAAAAGTGCTCAATGAGGTTGGGAAACTTATGGATGAACGAGAATATCAAGAGAGAGAGATAATATAAAAAAGAAAACAAAATTGGAGATATTTAATACAAAAACTGAACTAAAAAATTCAATGCCTGGGTTCAACAATATATGCAATATGCAATATATATGATCAGATTTGGCCATATAGAAGAATCACCCAATATGAAGGAAGGTCATTTGAAATTATCCAGTCAGATTAAAAATGAAAAAAGAATGAAAAAGAACACAGAAGGATTAAGGATCTTAAATGACCATATAAAATGAATCACCCTTCATATTATGGGAATCTCAGAACTAGAAGAGAGAGAAAGATATATAAAGGGATTAGTCAAAGGATAAAAGCTGAAAACTTCCCAAATTTGGAAAGGGAAATGGACAACCAGACTCAAGAATACTAAAAGGAACCACTAAAGATGAATCCAAAGAAGAATAAAAGAAGAATCCAAAGAAGTTCACATCAAGACATTATACTCAAACTATCAAAAGTCAAGGACAAAGAGAATTTTTTCCAAAGAGAATTTTAAACACAGAAAGATTAAAGTGACTCATCACATAAAAGGAAGCCCCAACAGGACTTATAGCAGACTTCACAGACTAGAAGGGAGTGGAATGATGTATTCAAACTGATGAAAAGAAAAAAAAAAATGCCTACCAAGAATACTATATCCAGTAAAACTCTACTTCAAAAAATGAGAGATAAAGACTTATAGATAAAAACTGAGAGTGTTTGTCAATGCTAGACCTGATATAAGTTATCATAAAGGGAGTTCTTCAAGTTGAAACAAAAGGACACTAAACAACAACACAAAAACATGTGAAACTATGAAGCCAGCTTGGAAAAGTAAAGACATAGACAAGGAAATGCTGCAATAATGTAAAAGTGGTAGAAAGATAGCTTTTTCTAGTACTTGAGTTTTAAAAAAATAGCTGGTAACTATAAAAAGATATAATTCTGCTATCAAAAATATAAAGTATATGGGAGATGGTAAAGCTAGCTTTTATAAATGATCAATGTGAAGTTGTTATTAGCATAAAATATACTACTATGTTTAATGAGAGCTCATGATAACTACAGTGAAAATGCCTATAGAATATACATAAAAGAAAGCAAGGATCAAAAAATATTACTACAAAAAACAAAGCAACCAACCAAACACAAAGGAAACAAGGAAAGTGGGACAAATGAGCTTTAAGACAGAACACAATTAACAAAGATGGAATGGTTACGTTCTTATCTATCAGTAACTACCTTAAATTTTAATGGACATTCTCCAACCAAAAGACACAGAATGGCTAAATGGATTAAAAAATCAGTATCTAACTATATACTGTCTTACTAGAAACTCACTTTAGACTTAAATACACATTTAGGCTAAAAGTCAAAGGACAGAAAAAAATATTCCATGAAAATGTAACTGTATCAGACCAAATAAATTTTTACCCAAAAACTGTCACGGGAGACAAAGCAGGACATAATATAATAATAATAAAAGTTTCAATTCACCAGGAACATGTAACAGTTATAAATATATATATACCCAACATTAGAGCACCTAAATACTAGAGCAAACTTTCACAGAAACAAAGGGAGAAATACATAGTAAAACATTAACAGCAGATTTTAATATAACACTTTCAATAACTGATAAACATACATATATTCAACATGAAATGAAGGAATGTGAACACTACCACAGACCAGATGGACCTGACTGACAAATGAAATTATTCCACATAACAGTACCAGAATAGACATTCTTCTCAACTGCACAAAGAACATTCTCCAGGGTAACCACATATTAGGTCAAAAAAACAGATCTTGACAAATTTAAGAATATTAAAATCATACAAAGTATCTTCTCTGTTCTAAATAAACTGAAATTAGAAATTAATAGGAGAAGGAAAATACAAATAGAAACCACAGTAAAATCACTTTACACCTGTTAGGAATGGTCATTATATAAAAACAAAACAAAAATACAAGTGTTGGTGAAGATGTGGAGAAACTGGAACTCTGTGGACTTCTGACAGGAATATAAAATGGTTTAGCTGCTACAGAACACTAAATGGAGGTTTCTCAAAAAATTCAAAATTAAACCACCATCAGTCAGTTCAGTAGCTCAGTCGTGTCCAACTCTTTGAGACCCCATGAATCGCAGCATGCCAGGCCTCCCTGACCATCACCATCTCCCGGAGTTCAATTAAGACTCATGTTAATCAAGTCCGGATGCCATCCAGCCATCTCATCCTTGGTCGTCCCCTTCTCCTCCTGCCCCCAATCCTTCCCAGCATCAGTCTTTTCCAATGGTCAACTCTTGATCCACCAATCCCAGATCTGAGTATTTATCCATAAGAATTGAAATCAGGTACTGGAAATTATATTTGCATGTCCATATTCACTTCAGCATTTTCAGTATTGCCAAAATTCTGGAAGCTATCTAAATATTCATAGATAGATAACTAGATAAAGAAAATATGATATATCCAAACAGTATAATATTTTTCATCATTAAAAAAGAAATTGGGAATTCCCTAGCAGTCCATTCATTAGGAATCCATGTTTTCACTGCCTTGTGCCTGGGTTCAATCCATGGTTGGGGTACTAAGATCACAGAAGCCATGTAGCATGGTCAAAAAAAATGGAAAAGGCATCTTGTCATATGTGATGACATGAATGAACCTGGAAGATACCATGCTATGTAAAATAAGCCAGTTGCAGAATGACTAATACNTTATAGCAGACTTCACAGACTAGAAGGGAGTGGAATGATGTATTCAAACTGATGAAAAGAAAAAAAAAAATGCCTACCAAGAATACTATATCCAGTAAAACTCTACTTCAAAAAATGAGAGATAAAGACTTATAGATAAAAACTGAGAGTGTTTGTCAATGCTAGACCTGATATAAGTTATCATAAAGGGAGTTCTTCAAGTTGAAACAAAAGGACACTAAACAACAACACAAAAACATGTGAAACTATGAAGCCAGCTTGGAAAAGTAAAGACATAGACAAGGAAATGCTGCAATAATGTAAAAGTGGTAGAAAGATAGCTTTTTCTAGTACTTGAGTTTTAAAAAAATAGCTGGTAACTATAAAAAGATATAATTCTGCTATCAAAAATATAAAGTATATGGGAGATGGTAAAGCTAGCTTTTATAAATGATCAATGTGAAGTTGTTATTAGCATAAAATATACTACTATGTTTAATGAGAGCTCATGATAACTACAGTGAAAATGCCTATAGAATATACATAAAAGAAAGCAAGGATCAAAAAATATTACTACAAAAAACAAAGCAACCAACCAAACACAAAGGAAACAAGGAAAGTGGGACAAATGAGCTTTAAGACAGAACACAATTAACAAAGATGGAATGGTTACGTTCTTATCTATCAGTAACTACCTTAAATTTTAATGGACATTCTCCAACCAAAAGACACAGAATGGCTAAATGGATTAAAAAATCAGTATCTAACTATATACTGTCTTACTAGAAACTCACTTTAGACTTAAATACACATTTAGGCTAAAAGTCAAAGGACAGAAAAAAATATTCCATGAAAATGTAACTGTATCAGACCAAATAAATTTTTACCCAAAAACTGTCACGGGAGACAAAGCAGGACATAATATAATAATAATAAAAGTTTCAATTCACCAGGAACATGTAACAGTTATAAATATATATATACCCAACATTAGAGCACCTAAATACTAGAGCAAACTTTCACAGAAACAAAGGGAGAAATACATAGTAAAACATTAACAGCAGATTTTAATATAACATTTTCAATAACTGATAAACATACATATATTCAACATGAAATGAAGGAATGTGAACACTACCACAGACCAGATGGACCTGACTGACAAATGAAATTATTCCACATAACAGTACCAGAATAGACATTCTTCTCAACTGCACAAAGAACATTCTCCAGGGTAACCACATATTAGGTCAAAAAAACAGATCTTGACAAATTTAAGAATATTAAAATCATACAAAGTATCTTCTCTGTTCTAAATAAACTGAAATTAGAAATTAATAGGAGAAGGAAAATACAAATAGAAACCACAGTAAAATCACTTTACACCTGTTAGGAATGGTCATTATATAAAAACAAAACAAAAATACAAGTGTTGGTGAAGATGTGGAGAAACTGGAACTCTGTGGACTTCTGACAGGAATATAAAATGGTTTAGCTGCTACAGAACACTAAATGGAGGTTTCTCAAAAAATTCAAAATTAAACCACCATCAGTCAGTTCAGTAGCTCAGTCGTGTCCAACTCTTTGAGACCCCATGAATCGCAGCATGCCAGGCCTCCCTGACCATCACCATCTCCCGGAGTTCAATTAAGACTCATGTTAATCAAGTCCGGATGCCATCCAGCCATCTCATCCTTGGTCGTCCCCTTCTCCTCCTGCCCCCAATCCTTCCCAGCATCAGTCTTTTCCAATGGTCAACTCTTGATCCACCAATCCCAGATCTGAGTATTTATCCATAAGAATTGAAATCAGGTACTGGAAATTATATTTGCATGTCCATATTCACTTCAGCATTTTCAGTATTGCCAAAATTCTGGAAGCTATCTAAATATTCATAGATAGATAACTAGATAAAGAAAATATGATATATCCAAACAGTATAATATTTTTCATCATTAAAAAAGAAATTGGGAATTCCCTAGCAGTCCATTCATTAGGAATCCATGTTTTCACTGCCTTGTGCCTGGGTTCAATCCATGGTTGGGGTACTAAGATCACAGAAGCCATGTAGCATGGTCAAAAAAAATGGAAAAGGCATCTTGTCATATGTGATGACATGAATGAACCTGGAAGATACCATGCTATGTAAAATAAGCCAGTTGCAGAATGACTAATACTGCATAATACTCCTTATATGAGGTATCTAAAGTAGTCAAACTCACAAAAGCAGAAAGTAATGTGGTTACCATGGACAGGGAGAAGTGGGAAACAGAAAGTTGATGCTCAATACACATAGTCTCAGTTACGCAAAATGAAAAAGTCCTAGAGGTTTCTCATAAAACAGTGTGATTAAAATTAACAGTACTGTACTACACACCTAAAATTTTTTTAAGAGGGTAGATCTCAGTCTACATGTCTTTTTTTAAAAATCACGATAGAAGAAAAAATAGTTTAAAAACTTATGGAGGAGACAACAAGGCAGTAGAAGTATAATATTTTCATCTTGAATTCTCATATTACAAACAGATAACTATACAAAACAAAGAACAGAACTTATGAACAAAATACACAACAAAACTAGGACACAGTGAAGTCCCCTTGCACCTCATAACACAACCACAAGGAGAGTTTGGTTCAGCAACATGATCTGCATGGTAATGGCAATTCTATAGCAATAAGCAAATACCATATGCAGACCTGAGACCAGGAAAATACCCATACAGTATGTACCAGAAAACACATCGGCCAAATAAGGAACAATAGGTGAAACTGTAAGGGCTTTGGTCCATTCCACTAGTGGATGAATGCAAAGAGTATCCGATAATAAGTTCTAAAGGAGATGGAACAGCCTAATCTCATGAATGCTAAAAACTGACCAACAAAGGCTCCTTTTGAAGACACAATGAGGGAATACCCTGGTGGTCCAGTGGCTAAGAATCCGCCTGCAAATGCAGGGGACCCACGTTTTATTCCTGGTCCAGAAAGATTCCCCATGCTGCAAGAGAACTAAGCTGTGTGCCACAACTATTGAGCCCACAGTCTAGAGCCCAGAAGGCACAATTACTGAGCCAATGTGCCTGCCACTACTGTAGCTGGCATGCCCTACAGCCTGTGCTCTGAAACAAGGGTAGCCATTACAATGAGAAGCCTACACACCATAACTAGAGAGCAGTCTCTGTTCACCACAACTAGAGAAAGCCTGCATGCAGCAACAAAGACCCAGTCCAGTCAAAAATAAATAAGAAATAAATTTTAAAAAAGACACATTGAGGACAAACTGCATGAAGTGGAATTAAAATTGAGCAGGACTAGGGCAGAAAGGAAAAGACGACCCAGACAAAGGTAACAATAGGAAAGATACCAAATATCACCCCCCCAAAAAAAAAGGTGAAAAAAAGTTTTTTTAAAGCTCCACAAAGTTAGAAAAGCTAGCTGAACCAAACTTCCTTCTAAAATCTCAGCCAGAACAGTGTGGAGATTCCTTAAAAAACTGGAAATAGACTGCCATATGAACCAGCAATCCCATTGCTGGACATACACCCTGAGGAAACTAGAATTGAAAGAGACATGTGTACCCCAATGTTCATCGCAGCACTGTTTATAATAGCTAGGATACGGAAGCTACCTAGATGTCCATCAGCAGACGAATGGATAAGAAAGCTGTGGTACATATACACAATGGAATATTACTCAACAATTAAAAAGAATATATTTGAGTCAATTCTAATGAGGTGGATGTATTATACAGAGTGAAGGAAGTCAGAAAAACACCAATACAGTATACTAATGCATATATATAGAATTTAGAGAGATGGTAACGATAAACCTATATGCGAGACAACAAAAGAGACAATGTATCGAATAGTCTTTTGGACTCTGCAAGAAGGTGAGGAGAAGAAGAAGAAGGTGANAATACAGTATACTAATGCATATATATAGAATTTAGAGAGATGGTAACGATAAACCTATATGCGAGACAACAAAAGAGACAATGTATCGAATAGTCTTTTGGACTCTGCAAGAAGGTGAGGGTGGGATGATGTGAGAGAATAGCATTGAAACATGTATATTATCATATGTGAAATAGATCGCCAGTCCAGGTTTGATGCATGAGACAGGGTGCTCAGGGCTCATGCACTGGGATGATCCTGAGGGATGGGATGAGGAGGGAGGTGGGAGGGAGTTTCAGGATGGGGAACACATGTACACCCATGGCTGATGCATGTCAATGTATGGCAAAAACCACTACAATACTGTAAAGTAATTAGCTTCCAATTAAAATAAATAAATTAAAAAAATAAAATCTCAGCCAAAGTAATTTCATGTGAAAATCAACAGATGGGGGGAGCCAAGATATCAGTGAGGGAAGACACAGAATCTGTGCCACACCTAGGATACCTAACAGGCGCCAGTGGGGAACTTCCTGCAGACAAGTGGACCAGAAGAAACCTGGAGAGAACAGGTACCAGGTAGGAGGAAGTGGAGAAGCTCGAGGCCTGGGGACCAGCGATTGAGGAACCACTAGAGGAGGTGGAGCAGTTTTGGTACTGAAAGAAATTTGAGTGCCAGGGGCAGTTTGGGCACCTTTGGGCCCTGGGAGCAGGCTGTCTGTTTGCCTGGGAAGGACTATATCCTTGGGGATTGAAAGATCTACTGGGAAAAGCCCAAGGGGTTCCCCCTTTCACTTTGCAGGAGTGAGAGGCTGCTGGGGAAGGGGAGTAGTTTTGATGCCATAAGTGGTTTGGGTGCCAGGGGCAGTTTGGGCACCTTTGGATACTAGGAGCAGTATGCCTGCTCGCCTGGGAGAGGTGGGGATCCTTGGGGATTGGAGGATCCACTGGGAAAAGCTCCTGGGTTCCCCTTTAACTTTGCTGTGACTGAGGGGCTGCTGGGGAAGGGGGAGAAGTTCTGGCACCAGAAGCAGTTTGGAAGCTTCTAGGTACTGAGAGAGATATATCTGCTCCACTGGGAGAGAGAGAGATCTCTGAGGGAATAGAAAGAACCACTGGGCAAGTCCATGGGGTTCCCGTTTTATTTGGCCCTGGGATGCATTCTGGAGCCCAGGGGCTTAAACATCTGCCCTCCAGGGCCCTCTCTATTCACCTGCATAGCCCTTTGCCCTCTGGCGCATACTACCCTCTTCAGGGACCTCTCCACCAGGGGAGGCTCTTGCAAGGAGAGAAAAATGCCTGCTGGCTTGGGAAGGCACCTGCAGGGTTGCAGGAACAGGGAACTGCCTAGTGTCACTCTCCCAACTCAGCCCTGGGGAGCCTCCTAAGGACCCCAGGCTGAGCCCTCTGCCCTTCTGGACCACCTCCCCCCTCCAGGCCCAGTCCTTTGCCATTTGGAAGCCCCAGCCCAAGGGTCCCCCTCTATTCTCTGGTTTCTTCCTGCCTCCTAGGTCTCCATCCTCTTCAGGTCCCTTCACCCTTCCAGAGGCCCTGTCTGCCTGCTGGACTGGCCCTCCACCATCCAGGACTCCCCTCCACACATTGAAAAGCAAAAAATAACATACAAAGGTGTCCTCAAAAAGCCAACAGCTGATTTTTCAGCAGCCAGAAGGCAGTGGCAGGATATATTTAAAGTGATGAAAGAGAAAACCTACAGCCAAGATTACTCTACCCAGCAAGGACCTTATTCAGATTTGAAGGTGAAATAAAAAGCTTTTTAGAATAACAAAATTTAAAAGAATTCATCACAAAAAAAGAAAAAGAATTCAGCACCACCAAATCAGTCTTACAACAAATGCAAAAGGTAATTCTCTAGCAGGAAACACAAGAGAAGAAACAGATCCACAAAACCCTAAACGATTAAGAAAAATGGCAATAGGAACATACATATCAATAATAACATTAAATGTAAAAAAAAAAAATGCTCCAGCCAAAAGACACTGACTGCCTGAGTATACAGAAACAAGATCTGTGCATATGCTGTCTCCAAGAGACCCACTTCAAGATGTAACGACACATACAAACTGATAGTCAGGGGATGGAAAAAGATATTCCACGCAAATGGATACCAAAAGAAGGTGGGAGTAGCAATACTTATATTAGAAAAAATAGATTTTAAAATAAAAACTATTACAAGAGATAAGGAAGGACACTACACAATGATCAAGGTATCAAACCAAGAAGACAAAGCAATTATAAATATTTATGCACCCAACATGGGAATACCTCAATACATAAGAAAAACACTAACAGACATTGAAGGGGAAATCAACAGTAACACAATTGCAGGGGACTTTAACACCTCATACCAGTGGCAGATCATCAAAACAGAAAATTAATAAGGAAATGCAAGCACTAAATGACATTAGACCAGATGAACCCAACTGGTATATTCAAGACATTCCATCCAAATGAGGAATACACTTTCTTCTCAAGTGCAGGAACTTTCTCCAGATAGATCACATCTTGGGTCACAAATCAAGCCTTAGTAAATTAAATAAAACTGAAATTGTATCAAGCATCTTTTCTGAACACAATGATATGAGGCAAAATATGAATTACATGGAAAAATTGCAAAAAAACACATGGAGATTAAACAACACACTTCTACATAACAAGAGGTCACTGATGGAATCAAAAATACCTAAAAACAAATGAGAGTGAAAACACGGTGACCCAAAACTATAGGATACAGCAAAAGCAGTTCTAAGAGGGAAGTTTAGCAATACAATCCTACCTCAATAAACCAGACAAACATCAAATAAAGAGTCTGTCTTTACACCTAAAGCAACTAGAAAAAGAACAACTACAAAAAAAAAAAAAAAAAAA
>SJYW01018550.1:230671-241345 GCA_006410735.1 Raphicerus campestris | reverse complement strand
AAAAAAAAAAAAAAAAAAAACCCTCCAAAATTAGTGAAGGAAAGAAATTGTTAAGACTAGAGCACAAATAAATGAAAAAGAAATTAAGGAAATAACAGCAAAGTTACATAAACCTAAAAGCTGGCTCTTTGAGTAGATAACCAAAATTGGCAAACCATAGCCAGACTCCTCAAGAAAATAAGGGAGAGGACTCAAATTTTAAAAAAAAAATTATAAATGAAAAAGAAGTAACAACAGACAATGCAGATACAAAGGATCATGAGAGACTACTGTGAGCAACTATACTCCAACAAAATGGACAAACTGGAAGAAATGCACAAGTTCCTAGAAAAGTACAACCTTCCAAATCTGAACCAGGAAAAAAAAACAGAAATCATGAATGGACCAATCACAAGCTCTAAAATCGAAACTGTGATTAAAAATCTTCCAATAAAAAAAAAGCCCAGGGCCTGATGGTTTTACAGGTGAATTTTACAAAAAGTATAAAGAACTAAAACTTATCCTACTCAAATTCTTCGAGAAAATTAAATAGAGAGAAAAAGTCCCACTCATCCTAGGAGAGCATCATCACCCTGATAGCAAAATCAGACAAAGATAACAACAACAACAACAAAAAAAATTATGGGCCACTATCACTGATGAACATAGCTGCAAAACCTCAAGAAATTTGAGCAAATAGAATCCAGCAGCACATTAAGATGATCATACACCATGCTCAAGTGGGATTTTCCCAAGGATGTAAGGATTCGTCAATATCCATAAATCAATCAATGTGATACACCATGTTAACAAATTGAAAGATAAAAACCAAATGATCTACAATTGTATACCTGTGGCAGATTCATGTTGATGTATGGCAAAATAAATACAATATTGTAAAGTAATTAACCTTCAATTAAAATAAATACATCTATATTAAAAGAAAAACAAATGGTCATCTCAACAGATGCAGAGAAGACTTTCTACAAAACTCAACAATCATTTATGACAAAAATGCTCCAGAAAGTAGCCCTAGAAGGAACTTACCTCAATACAATAAAGGCCATATACAACAAACCCACAGCAAACATCATTCTCAATGGTGAAAAACTGAAAGCATGTCCTCTAAGATCAGGAACAAGACAATGGTGTCCACACTCGCTACTATTATTTAGCATGGTTTTGGAAGTCCTAGCTACGGCAATCAGAGAAAAAAAAAGATGTGTATAAGAGACAGGGCCCTCCACCATCCAGGACTCCCCTCCACACATTGAAAAGCAAAAAATAACATACAAAGGTGTCCTCAAAAAGCCAACAGCTGATTTTTCAGCAGCCAGAAGGCAGTGGCAGGATATATTTAAAGTGATGAAAGAGAAAACCTACAGCCAAGATTACTCTACCCAGCAAGGACCTTATTCAGATTTGAAGGTGAAATAAAAAGCTTTTTAGAATAACAAAATTTAAAAGAATTCATCACAAAAAAAGAAAAAGAATTCAGCACCACCAAATCAGTCTTACAACAAATGCAAAAGGTAATTCTCTAGCAGGAAANACAAAAAGAAAAGTTAAAGAAACAATCCCATTCATCACTGCAACAAAAAGAATAAAATAGCTAGGCATAGACCTACCTAGAGAGACAGAAGACCAGTATATAGAAAACTATAAAACACTGATGAAAGAAATTAAAGATGACACAAACAGATGGAGAAATACACCTTATTTCTGGACTGGAACAATCAATATTGTGAAAATGACTATACTATTTAAAACAATGTACAGATTCAATGCAATCCCTACCAAACTATCAGTAATATTTTTCACAGAACTAGAACAAAGAATTTTACAATTTGTATGGAAACAAAAAAATACCATGAATAGCCAAAACAATATTGAGAGAAAGAATGGAATTGGAAGAATCAATCTTACTGACTTCAGTTCAGTTCAGTTGCTCAGTCATGTCCGACTCTTAGCAACCCCATGGACTGCAGCACTCCAGGCTTCCCTGTCCATTACTGACTCCCGGAGCTTACTCAAAGTTATGTCCATTGAGTTGGTGATACCATCCAACCATCTCATCCTCTGTTGTCCCCTTCTCCTGCCTTCAACTGTTTTCAGCAATAGGGTCTTTTCCAATAAGTCAGTTCTTCACATCAGGTAGCCAAAGTATTGAAATTTCAGCTTCAGCATCGGTCCTGCCAATGAATATTAAGGACTGACTTCCTTTAGAATTAACTGATTTGATCTTCTTGCAGTCCAAGGGACTCTCAAGTGTCTTCTCAATCACCACAGATCAAACCCATCAATTCTTCAGTGCTCAGCTTTCTTTATAGTCCAACTGTCACATCCATACATGACTACTGGAAAAACCATAGTTTTGACTAGACAGACCTCTGTTGGCAAAGTAGTGTCTCTGCTCTTTAATATGCTGTCTAGGTTGGTCATAACATTTCTGCCAAGGAACAAGTGTCTTTTACTTTCATGGCTGCAGTCACCATCTGCAGTGATTTTGGAGCCCAAGTAAATAAAGTCTGTCATTATTTCCACTGTTTCCCCATCTATTTACCATGAAGTGATGGGACTGGACACCATGATCTTAGTTTTCTGAATGTTGAGTTTTAAGCCAAATTTTTCACTCTTCTCTTTCACTTTCATCAAGAGGCTCTTTAGTTCTTTGCTTTTTGCCATAAGGGTGGTGTCATATGCATATCTGAGGTTATTGATATTTCTCCTGGCAACTTTGATTCCAGCTTGTACTTCATCCAGCCTGGCATTTCTCCTGAGGTACTCTGCATATAAGTTAAATAAACAGGGTGAAAATATACAGCCTTGACATACTCCTTTCCCAACTTGGAACCAGTCTGTTATTCCATGTCCAGTTCTAACTGTTGCTTCTTGACCTGCATACAGATTTCTCAGGAGGCAGGTCAGGTGGTCTGGTAGGTGGTAAATATGTATTTCAAAATGATGGAGCAGAAGGACATGTGCTCATCTTCTCCTGCAAGAACTCCAAAATTAAAACTTGCTGCTGAACAACCATTGAGAGAAGAAAGTTGGATCCCATGAAAAAAACTATACTCCACGTTCAAGGGCAAAGGAAAAGCCCCAGCAAGATGGTAGCAGGGGCAAAATTACGTTTAGAATCAAACCCCAAACCCACCAAAGATGCTCAGAGGGCTCAAACAAACCATGTGCGCACCAGGACCCTCAGACCCCACAGAGACTGAGCCAGAACTATTTGTGTGTCTCCTATGGAGGTACCGGACAGCAGTGGACTGCTGCAGTTGGCAGGGTCTTTGGATGAATTAGACCTGGGTATGGGATAAGCCCTCTTGGAGAAGGTCGCCATTAACCCCACCCTAGAGCCATCAGAATTCCCCTGCCAGAGCTGGGGAAACATGCTCTTGGAGGGCACAAACAAAACCTTGTGCATACCAGGACTCAGAAGGGAGCAGTGACCCCACAAGAGACTGACCCAGACTTGCCTGTGAGTGTCAAGGAGTCTCTGGCAGAGGCATGGGTCGGTGGTGGCCTGCTGCAGGGTTGGGGGCACTGAGTGCACCAGTGCCTGGATAGGACCTTTTGAATCTTCATTATGTCCACCATATTTTGGCCTCAGGTCAAACAACAGGGAGGGAACACAGTCCCACCCATCCAGAAAATTGGATTCAAGATTTACTGAGCATGGCCCCGGCCATCAGAATAAGACCCAGTTTTCCCCTCAGTCAGTCTCTCCTATCAGGAAACTTCCATAAGCATGTTCTCCTTCTCCATCAGAGGGCAGACAGAATGTAACCAAAATCACAGAAAACTAACCAATCTAATCACATGGACCACAGCCTAGTCTAACTCAATGAAACAATGAGCCACTCCGTGTATGGCCACCCAAGATGGTTGGGTCATGGTGCAGAGTTCTGACAAAATGTGGTCCACTGGAGAAAGCAATGGCAAACCACTTCAGTATTCTTGCCTTGAGAACCCCATGAACAGTATGAAAAGGCAAAAAGACATTATACTGACAGATGAACTTCCCAGGTTGGTAGGTGCCCAATATGCTACTGAAGATCAGTGAAGAAATAAGTCCAGAAAGAATGAAGAGATGGAGCCAAAGCAAAAACAACACCCCGTTGTGGATGTGACTGCTGATGGAAATACATTCCTGACTTCAGACTAGTACAAAGCTACAGTTATCAAGACAGTATCGTACTGGCACAAGAACAGAAATATAGGCCAGTGAAACAAGATACAAAACCCAGAGATAAATACACACACCTATGGACACTTTGGGGGCGTCCCTCATAGCTCAGTTGGTAAGGAATCTGCCTTCAATGCAAAAGACCCCAGTTCGATTCTTGGGTTCAGAAGATCTGCTGGGGAAGGGATAGGCTACCCACTCCAGTATTCTTGGGCTTCCCTTGTGGCTTAGCAGGTCAAGAATCTTCCTGCAATGAGGGAGACCTGTGTTCAATCCCTGGGTTGGGAAGATCCCCTGGAGAAGGGAAAGGCTACCCACTCCAGTATTCTGGCCTGGATAATTCCATGGACTAGACAGTCCATGGGGTCACAAAGGGTCTGACACAACTGAGTGACTTTCACTTTCACTATGGACACCTTATCCTTGACAAAAAACACACAATGGAGAAAAGACATTCTCTTCAACAAATGGCGCTGGGAAAACTGGTCAACTACATGTAAAAGAATGAAATTAGAACACTTCCTAACACCATACAGAAAAATAAACTCAAAATGAATTAAAGACCTAAACTAAGACCAGAAACTATAAAAACCCTTGGAGGAAAACAGTGGCAGAACACTTTCTGACACAAATCACAGCAAGATCCTCTATGACCCACCTCTAGGAGTAACATAAGTAAGAACAAAAAGAAACAAATGGTAGCTAGTTAAACTTAACAGCTTTTGCACAACAAAGGAAACTATAAGCAACATTAAAAGACAACTGTCAGAATGGGAGACAATAGCAGAAAGTGAAACAACTAACAAAGGATTAAACTCCAAAATAGGCAAATAGCTCATGCAGTCTAAAACCAGAAAAAAAAAATAACACAATCAAAAAGTGGACAGATGACTTAAACAGACATTTCTCCAAAGAAGACATACAGATGGCTAGTAAACACATGAAAAGATGTGCAACACTGTTCAATATTCAGTTCAGTTCAGTCGCTCAGTCGTGTCCAACTCTTTGTGACCCCATGAATCACAGCATGCCAGGTCTACCTGTCCATCAACAACTCCTGGAGTTCACTCAAACTCACATCCATCGAGTCAGGTGATGCCATCTAGCCATCTCATCCTGTGTCGTCCCCTTCTCCTCCTGCCTCCAATCCTTCCTAGCATCAGATTCTTTTCCAATGAGTCAATTCTTCGCATGAGGTGGCCAAAGTACTGGAGTTTCAGTTTTAGCATCATTCCTTCCAAAGAAATCCCAGGGCTGATCTCCTTCAAAATGGACTGGTTGGATCTCCTTGCAGTCCAAGGGAGTCTCAAGAGTCTTCTCCTACACCACAGTTCAAACGCATCAATTCTTCAGCACTCAGCCTTCTTCACAGTCCAACGCTCACATCCATACATGACTACTGGAAAAATCATAGCCTTGACTATTAGAGAAATGCAAATCAAAAGCACAATGAGGTATCACCTCACACTAGTTAAAATGGCCATCATCAAAAAGTCTACAAACAATAAATACTGGAAAGGGTATAGAAGAAAGGGAACCCTCTTACACTGTTGCTGGGAATGCAAACAGATACAAACACTATGGAGAATAGTATGAAGATTCCTTAAAACACTAGGAATAAAACTACCATATTACTCAGCAATTGCACTACTGGACATATGCCCTGAGGAAACCATAACTGAAAAAAGACACATGTACCCCAGTGTCCATTATAGCACTATTTACAATACCTAGGACATGGAAGCAACGTAGATGTCCATCGACAGATAAATGGATAAGGAAGCTATAGTACATATTACTTATACACAATAGACTATTTCTCAGCTATAAAAAGGAATGCATTTGAGTCAGTTCTAATGAGGTCAACAAAGCTAGACTCTATTATACAGAATGAAGTTAAGTCAGAAAGACAAAGACAAATATCATATATTAACACATATATATGAAATCTAGAAAGATAGCACCAATGATCCTATGTGCAGGGCAGCAAAGTAGACACAGACATACAGAACAAACATCTGCACACACTGGGAGAAGAAAAGGGTGAGATGATTTGGTATTCTCCCAAAATACCAAATTTTGGAAATATATACATTACCATATCTAAAACAGACAGCCAATTGGAGTTTGATATATAATGGGAACCCAAAGCTGGTACTCTGTGACAATCTTGGGGGATAGGGTGGAGAGGGAGGTGAGAGGGAATCCAGGAAAAAGGGGACACATGTATGCCTATAACCAATTAATGTTGATGTATGGCAGAGGCCATCAGAATATTGTAAATAAATTATTGTCTAAATAAAACAAATTTTAAAAAAAGACAATATGGTACTGGCAAAAAAAACAGAAACATAGACTAAAGAATATTCAAACTACCGCACAATTGCACTCATCTCACATGCTAGTAAAGTAATGCTCAAAATTCTCCAAGCCAGGCTTCAGCAATACGTGAACCGTGAACTCCCCGATGTTCAAGCTGGTTTTGGAAAAAGTAGAGGAACCAGAGACCAAATTGTCAACATCTGCTGGATCATTGAAAAAGCAAGAGAGTTCTAGAAAAACATCTATTTCTACTTTATTGACTATGCCAAAGCCTTTGATTGTGTGGATCACAATAAACAATGGAAAATTCTGAAAGAGATGGGAATACCAGAACACCTGACCTGCCTCTTGAGAAACCTATATGCAGGTCGGGAAGAAACAGTTAGAACTGGACATGGAAAAACAGACTGGATTCAAATAGGAAAAGGAGTACACCGAGGCTGTATATTGTCACACTGCTTATTTAACTTATATGCAGAGTACATCATGAGAAAAACTGTGCTGGAAGAAGCACAGCTGGAATCAATATTGCCGGGAGAAATATCAATAACCTCCGATACGCAGATGACACCACCCTTATGGCAGAAAGTGAAGAACTAAAAAGCCTCTAGATGAAAGTGAAAGAGGAGAGTAAAAAAGTTACCTTAAAGNATCAGTGAAGAAATAAGTCCAGAAAGAATGAAGAGATGGAGCCAAAGCAAAAACAACACCCCGTTGTGGATGTGACTGCTGATGGAAATACATTCCTGACTTCAGACTAGTACAAAGCTACAGTTATCAAGACAGTATCGTACTGGCACAAGAACAGAAATATAGGCCAGTGAAACAAGATACAAAACCCAGAGATAAATACACACACCTATGGACACTTTGGGGGCGTCCCTCATAGCTCAGTTGGTAAGGAATCTGCCTTCAATGCAAAAGACCCCAGTTCGATTCTTGGGTTCAGAAGATCTGCTGGGGAAGGGATAGGCTACCCACTCCAGTATTCTTGGGCTTCCCTTGTGGCTTAGCAGGTCAAGAATCTTCCTGCAATGAGGGAGACCTGTGTTCAATCCCTGGGTTGGGAAGATCCCCTGGAGAAGGGAAAGGCTACCCACTCCAGTATTCTGGCCTGGATAATTCCATGGACTAGACAGTCCATGGGGTCACAAAGGGTCTGACACAACTGAGTGACTTTCACTTTCACTATGGACACCTTATCCTTGACAAAAAACACACAATGGAGAAAAGACATTCTCTTCAACAAATGGCGCTGGGAAAACTGGTCAACTACATGTAAAAGAATGAAATTAGAACACTTCCTAACACCATACAGAAAAATAAACTCAAAATGAATTAAAGACCTAAACTAAGACCAGAAACTATAAAAACCCTTGGAGGAAAACAGTGGCAGAACACTTTCTGACACAAATCACAGCAAGATCCTCTATGACCCACCTCTAGGAGTAACATAAGTAAGAACAAAAAGAAACAAATGGTAGCTAGTTAAACTTAACAGCTTTTGCACAACAAAGGAAACTATAAGCAACATTAAAAGACAACTGTCAGAATGGGAGACAATAGCAGAAAGTGAAACAACTAACAAAGGATTAAACTCCAAAATAGGCAAATAGCTCATGCAGTCTAAAACCAGAAAAAAAAAATAACACAATCAAAAAGTGGACAGATGACTTAAACAGACATTTCTCCAAAGAAGACATACAGATGGCTAGTAAACACATGAAAAGATGTGCAACACTGTTCAATATTCAGTTCAGTTCAGTCGCTCAGTCGTGTCCAACTCTTTGTGACCCCATGAATCACAGCATGCCAGGTCTACCTGTCCATCAACAACTCCTGGAGTTCACTCAAACTCACATCCATCGAGTCAGGTGATGCCATCTAGCCATCTCATCCTGTGTCGTCCCCTTCTCCTCCTGCCTCCAATCCTTCCTAGCATCAGATTCTTTTCCAATGAGTCAATTCTTCGCATGAGGTGGCCAAAGTACTGGAGTTTCAGTTTTAGCATCATTCCTTCCAAAGAAATCCCAGGGCTGATCTCCTTCAAAATGGACTGGTTGGATCTCCTTGCAGTCCAAGGGAGTCTCAAGAGTCTTCTCCTACACCACAGTTCAAACGCATCAATTCTTCAGCACTCAGCCTTCTTCACAGTCCAACGCTCACATCCATACATGACTACTGGAAAAATCATAGCCTTGACTATTAGAGAAATGCAAATCAAAAGCACAATGAGGTATCACCTCACACTAGTTAAAATGGCCATCATCAAAAAGTCTACAAACAATAAATACTGGAAAGGGTATAGAAGAAAGGGAACCCTCTTACACTGTTGCTGGGAATGCAAACAGATACAAACACTATGGAGAATAGTATGAAGATTCCTTAAAACACTAGGAATAAAACTACCATATTACTCAGCAATTGCACTACTGGACATATGCCCTGAGGAAACCATAACTGAAAAAAGACACATGTACCCCAGTGTCCATTATAGCACTATTTACAATACCTAGGACATGGAAGCAACGTAGATGTCCATCGACAGATAAATGGATAAGGAAGCTATAGTACATATTACTTATACACAATAGACTATTTCTCAGCTATAAAAAGGAATGCATTTGAGTCAGTTCTAATGAGGTCAACAAAGCTAGACTCTATTATACAGAATGAAGTTAAGTCAGAAAGACAAAGACAAATATCATATATTAACACATATATATGAAATCTAGAAAGATAGCACCAATGATCCTATGTGCAGGGCAGCAAAGTAGACACAGACATACAGAACAAACATCTGCACACACTGGGAGAAGAAAAGGGTGAGATGATTTGGTATTCTCCCAAAATACCAAATTTTGGAAATATATACATTACCATATCTAAAACAGACAGCCAATTGGAGTTTGATATATAATGGGAACCCAAAGCTGGTACTCTGTGACAATCTTGGGGGATAGGGTGGAGAGGGAGGTGAGAGGGAATCCAGGAAAAAGGGGACACATGTATGCCTATAACCAATTAATGTTGATGTATGGCAGAGGCCATCAGAATATTGTAAATAAATTATTGTCTAAATAAAACAAATTTTAAAAAAAGACAATATGGTACTGGCAAAAAAAACAGAAACATAGACTAAAGAATATTCAAACTACCGCACAATTGCACTCATCTCACATGCTAGTAAAGTAATGCTCAAAATTCTCCAAGCCAGGCTTCAGCAATACGTGAACCGTGAACTCCCCGATGTTCAAGCTGGTTTTGGAAAAAGTAGAGGAACCAGAGACCAAATTGTCAACATCTGCTGGATCATTGAAAAAGCAAGAGAGTTCTAGAAAAACATCTATTTCTACTTTATTGACTATGCCAAAGCCTTTGATTGTGTGGATCACAATAAACAATGGAAAATTCTGAAAGAGATGGGAATACCAGAACACCTGACCTGCCTCTTGAGAAACCTATATGCAGGTCGGGAAGAAACAGTTAGAACTGGACATGGAAAAACAGACTGGATTCAAATAGGAAAAGGAGTACACCGAGGCTGTATATTGTCACACTGCTTATTTAACTTATATGCAGAGTACATCATGAGAAAAACTGTGCTGGAAGAAGCACAGCTGGAATCAATATTGCCGGGAGAAATATCAATAACCTCCGATACGCAGATGACACCACCCTTATGGCAGAAAGTGAAGAACTAAAAAGCCTCTAGATGAAAGTGAAAGAGGAGAGTAAAAAAGTTACCTTAAAGTTCAACATTCAGAAAACGAAGATCATGGCATCTGGTCCCATCACTTCATGGGAAATAGATAGGGAAACAGTGGAAACAGTGTCAGACTTTATTTTGGGGGGCTCCAAAATCACTGCAGATGGTGACTGCAGCCATGAAACTAAAAGATGCTTACTCCTTGGAAGGAAAGTTATGACCAACCTAGATAGCATATTCAAAAGCAGAGACATTACTTTGCCAACAAAGGTCCATCTAGTCAAGGCTATGGTTTTTCCAGTAGTCATGTATGGACGTGAGAGTTGGACTGTGAAGAAAGCTGAGTGCCGAAGAATTCACGCTTTTGAACTGTGGTGCTGGAGAAGGCTCTTGAGAGTCCCTTGGACTACAAGGAGATCCAACCAGTCCATTCTAAAGGAGATCAGTCCTGGGTGTTCTTTGGAAGGACTGA
>SJYW01018550.1:203418-228269 GCA_006410735.1 Raphicerus campestris | reverse complement strand
TGCCGGGAGAAATATCAATAACCTCCGATACGCAGATGACACCACCCTTATGGCAGAAAGTGAAGAACTAAAAAGCCTCTAGATGAAAGTGAAAGAGGAGAGTAAAAAAGTTACCTTAAAGTTCAACATTCAGAAAACGAAGATCATGGCATCTGGTCCCATCACTTCATGGGAAATAGATAGGGAAACAGTGGAAACAGTGTCAGACTTTATTTTGGGGGGCTCCAAAATCACTGCAGATGGTGACTGCAGCCATGAAACTAAAAGATGCTTACTCCTTGGAAGGAAAGTTATGACCAACCTAGATAGCATATTCAAAAGCAGAGACATTACTTTGCCAACAAAGGTCCATCTAGTCAAGGCTATGGTTTTTCCAGTAGTCATGTATGGACGTGAGAGTTGGACTGTGAAGAAAGCTGAGTGCCGAAGAATTCACGCTTTTGAACTGTGGTGCTGGAGAAGGCTCTTGAGAGTCCCTTGGACTACAAGGAGATCCAACCAGTCCATTCTAAAGGAGATCAGTCCTGGGTGTTCTTTGGAAGGACTGATGCTAAAGCTGAAACTTCAGTACTTTGGCCACCTCATGTGAAGAGCTGACTCACTGGAAAAGACTCTGATGCTGGGAGGGATTGGGGGTAGGAGGAGAAGGGGACGACAGAGGATGAGATGGCTGGGTGGCATCACCAACATGATGGACATGAGTTTGAGTGAACTCTGGGAATTGGTGATGAACAGGGAGGCCTGGCATGCTGCAATTCATGGGGTCGCAAAGAGTCGGACAGGACTGAGTGACTGAGCTGAACTGAACAACATAGAAAGCCCAGAGATAAACCCATTCACCTAAGGGCACCTTATGTTTGACAAAGGAGGCAAGAATACACCATGGAGAAGATAGCCTCTTCAGTAAATGGTGTGGGAAACTGGACAGCCATGTGCAAAAGAATGAAACTAGAACACTTCCTAACACCACACACAAAAATAAACTCAAGATGAATTACAAAATTAAATATCAGGCCAGAACTACAAAGCTCTTAGAGGAAAACACAGGCAGTATGCTCCATGACATAAATCACACCAAGATCCTCTGTGACTCACCTCCTAGAGTAATGGAAATAGAAAGAAAAATAAACAAATGGGACCTAATTAAACTTAAAAGCTTTTGCAAAGCAAAGCAAACAGTAAGTAAGATTAAAAGACAACCCTCAGAATGAGTGAAAATCACTAGAAATGAAACAACAGGATTAATCTCCAGAATATATAAGCAGATCGTGCAGCTCAAAACCAGAAAGAAAAAAACCAGCCCAATCAAAAAACAGGCAGAATACCTAAAGAGACATTTCTCCAAAGAAGATATAGAGAGCCCATAAACACATGAAAAGATGCTCAACATCATTGATTATTAGAGAAATGCAAATCAAAACTAGAATGAGGTTATCACCTCACACCAGTCAGAATGGCCATCATCAAAATTCTACAAACAATAAATGCTGGAAAGGATGTGGAGAAAAGGGAACCCTCCTACAATGTTGGTGGGAGTGCAAACTGATTCAGCCATTATGGACAACAGTCAAGAAGCAACAGTTAGAACTGGACATGGAATAACAGACTGGTTGCAAATCAGGAAAGGAGTGCATCAAGGGTGTATATTATCACTCTGCTTATTTAACTGATATGCAAAGTGAAAGTGAAGTCGCTCAGTCATGTCCTACTCTTTGCCACCCTGTGGTAGCCTACCAGGCTCCTCTGTCCATAGGATTTTCCAGCAAGAATACTGGAGTGGGTTGCCATTTCCTTCTCCAGAGGATCTTCCCAACCCAGGGATTGAATCCAGGTCTCACACATTGTAGGCAGACGCTTTACTGTCTGAGACACGATGTGGAGAGTACATCACGTGAAATGCTGGCCTGGATGAAGCACAAGCTGGAATCAAAATTGCACAAGCTGGAATCAAAATTGCCAGGAGAAATATAAATAAACTCAGATATGCAGATACCACACTTATGGCAGAAAGCAAAGAAGAACTAAAGGGCCTCTTGACGAAAGTAAAAGAGTAGAGAGAAAAAGTTGGCTTATAACTCAACATTCAGAAAACTAGAACTTTATGTTGGGGGGCTCCAAAATCACTGCAGATGGTGACTACAGCCATGAAATTAAAAGATACTTGCTCCTTAGCAGAAAAGTTATGACCAACCTAGACAGCATATTAAAAAGCAGACATATTACTTTGCCAACAAAGGTCCCTTTAGTCAAGAAAGAGATCTCTTGAAGAAAATTAGAGATACCATGGGAGCATTTCATGCAAAGAAGGGCTCCATAAAGGACATAAATGGTATGGACCTAACAGAAGCAGAAGATATTAAGAAGAGGTGGCAAGAATACACAGAAGAACTGTACAAAAAAGATCTTTACAACCCGGAAAATCATGATGGTATGATCACTCATCGAGAGCCAGACATCCTGGAATGTGAAGTCAAGTGGGCCTTAGAAAGCATCACTACGAACAAAGCTAGTGGAGGTGATGGAATTCCAGTTGAGCTGTTTCAAATCCTGAAAGATGATGCTGTGAAAGTGCTGCACTCAATATGCCAGCAAATTTGGAAAACTCAGCAGTGGCCACAGGACTGGAAAAGGTCAGTTTTCATTCCAATCCCAAAGAAAGGCAATGCCAAAGAATGCTCAAACTACCGCACAATTGCACTCATCTCACATGCTAGTAAAGTAATGCTCAAAATTCTCCAAGCCAGGCTTCAGCAATACGTGAACCGTGAACTTCCTGATGTTCAAGCTGGTTTTAGAAAAGGCAGAGGAACCAGAGATCAAATTGCCAACATCCGCTGGATCATGGAAAAAGCAAGAGAGTTCCAGAAAAACATCTATTTCTGCTTTATTGACTATGCCAAAGCCTTTGACTGTGTGGATCACAATAAACTGTGGAAAATTCTGAAAGAGATGGGAATACCAGACCACCTAACCTGCCTCTTGAGAAATCTGTATGCAGGCCAGGAAGCAACAGTTAGAACTGGACATGGAACAACAGACTGGTTCCAAATAGGAAAAGGAGTACGTCAAGGCTGTATATTGTCACCCTGCTTATTTAACTTATATGCAGAGTACCTCATGAGAAACACTGGACTGGAAGAAACACAAGCTGGGATCAAGATTGCCTGGAGAAATGTCAATAACCTCAGATATGCAGATGACACCACCCTTATGGCAGAAAATGAAGAAGAACTAAAGAGCCTGTTGTTGAAAGTGAAAGAGGAGAGTTAAAACAGTTGGCTTAAAATTCAACATTCAGAAAACGAAGATCATGGCATCCGGTCCGAGTGCTTCTTGACAAATAGATGGGTAAACAGTAGAAACAGTGGCAAACTTTACTCTTCTGGGCTCCAAAATCACTGCAGATGATGAGTGCAGCCATGAAATTAAAAGATGCTTACTCCTTGGAAGAAAAGTTATGACCAACCTAGACAGCATATTAAAATCAGAGATATTACTTTGCCAACAAATGTCCATCTAGTCAAAGCTATGGTTTTCAGCGGTCATGTATGGATGTGGGAGTTGGATTATAAAGAAAAGTGAGCGCCGAAGAATTGATGCTTTTGAACTGTAGTGTTGGAGAAGACTCTTGAGAATCCCTTGGACTGCAAGGAGATCCAACCAGTCCATCCTAAAGGAAATCAGTCCTGAATATTCATTGAAAAGACTGAAGCTGAAGCTGAAACTCCAATACTTTGGGCACCTGGAAGAATTGACTCATTGGAAAAGACCCTGATGCTGGGCAAGACTGAAGGCTGGAGGAGAAGGGGGTGACAGAGGATAAGATGGTTGGATGACATCAATGAGTCAGTGGACATCAGTTTGAGTAAACTCCGGGAGTTTGATGGACAAGGAGGCCTGGTGTGCTGCAGTCCATGAGATCAAAAACAGTCAGACACAACTGAGTGGATGAGCTGAACTGAGCCTGATTTTGCCCTAGATATTCATGGTTTTATCCCTTTTGCTCAGATGTTATCTCTGAGGGATTTTTTTCCCCCACACTATGCTCTCTAAATACTATTATTTTCCCTTTCTCATTTTTCAGACATATATTTATTTGCTGCACAAATGTTATAGTATTTGTTAACTATTCTGTATTTTTTATCCTCACCCACTAGAATGTTGGAGGATGAAATGGCAACCCACTTCAGTATTCTTGCTGAAAAAAATCTCATGGACAGAGGAGCCTGGTGAGTTAGAGTCCATAGGGTCACAGAGTCGAACATGACTGAGCAACTAAGACACACACACTAGAATATAACCTCTGCAGGAGCAGAGGTTTTTCTGTTTTGTTCTTCACAGCATTCCTCAGGCTAATGAGCACCTGGAAACTAATAGCTGTTCAACAATTAGTTCAAACAAGTTATTGAAAAGGAAAGAATAAAGTAGGGAAGGGAGCAAGGAAAGTTTTCTTTACTCTAGTGTTACCTGCCAAGTGCTTTTAAACCAAGCATATATATATATACATGTCAGTTTGAAGAGAATCCAGACTCATCCTGGCCCACACTTTTAATTCTCATTTGCATATCTTCTTTGTTTCTCATCCTGGAATTGTGATTATTTGTGCTCTTGAAGCAATTATTTTTTATATTCTCTATTTTTGATGGAAAAATTAACTTCTTGCCAAAATGATAAAAGAAAATTATCGTTTATCTGTTAACACCCTTTACATTAGATAAAAATAAGTACTCTAAGATAATTCACACATGGAACTACTTTTTTTTTAGTGCAGGAGATTATATTTTGCTGTTAATTTTTTAATACTTATCATGAAGGCTAGAGTAATATTGAGGAGATTATATTCCACTGTTAATTTTTTAATACTTATCATCATGAAGGCTAGAGTAATATTGAATATTACTATTATAAAATACTATAAATAAATCATTGCTATTAAAAAATTAATTTAGTGGCTTTAAATATTGAGACCTACCTCCCTGAAAGCAAAAGTATACATCTATGATAGACATTAAAACTGCACTGCCCCAGGGTTTCTAATTCCTTGACAACATCTATGTTTCAATTTATTGTGTAATGTCAGAAAGATGCCCATATCTGTGACAAATTTCAAATTAAAATAATTATCCTGGGTAAATTTTCATTCTTTTACATTAGATTGGAAAATATAAAGATATAGGCATTGATTTATCTATCCCCAGGTAAGCTTAATGTTACATTTTTCTAACACAACCTAACAAACTTATATTGATTGCCTAATATTAGGTGTTTTATTAGACACTGGAGTAACATAATGGTGAATAATGTACAAAAATATTAGCTAATATTATTATTTACTCCATGCCAGTTACCCTTCTAAGTGCTTTGCTTGTGTTAATTGACTTAATCTTCAGAAAGGAAATATAGCTAGCTTCCCTTTGCTTATTGTATCATTTACCTATCTCAAAATTCAATATTATTCACTATCCAAGTTATTCTTCTGATCCTGGGTATCAGAAAACACACACGGACACATTTATTGGTCTCAAAATCATATATTTTTATAATTTAGGAATTACTGTCTTAATGATTTCAAGGTTGTTAAAAATATAAAATCTAAACATCACTAGTCATAAAATTCTGCTGCTATTACCTTCATTAACCAAGCTGTGTAAGGAAATCAAGGCCCAAAGAGGAAGATTAGAATAATAGCAACACCTAGATAGCACTTACTACAGTCCATCTTCTGTTCTATATTCTTTAGATATATTAACTCAGTCTTCACTAAATAAACTCATTTATGTCTCAAAGAAACTGTTTGAGGCAATTACTCTCATTATCATTCCCATTTCAGAGATGAAGAAACTAGGATTCAGTTCAGTTGAATCACTCAGTTGTGTCCGACTCTTTGAGACCCCATGGACTGCAGCATGCCAGGCTTCCCTATCCATCACCATCTCCTGGAGCTTGTCCCTCCAGTCAGTGAAGCCATCGCACACTCTGTTATCCACTTCTCCTCATGGGATCGCAAAGCAGTAAAATAATTTGCTTGAGATTATAAAACAAGTAAATGGCAGGGATATTGTTGAAGCCAGATAATCTGGCTCCATGATGAATTGCTTAAGAGAATATTTTTAATTAACACAGATAATGAGAAGCTAGAATGATGAGGCAGAAAGATTATAGACTTTAGTGTTAAACACACCTTGATTTAAATCTCATTCAGGTGCTTTCCGGCCGTGAACTACCCAGCAAGTCAGTTAAGCATGATTAGACTTGATGTCCTCATGTACAGAAGAGTTGAGGGTTGGGCTGAGATGAGAAATCACATCTGATGACACAATAATTTTCTAATGATTCACGTTACCTTTTACTGGATTTTGCTAGAGGATATTTGTATTTATAATTACATGTGGATATATATATTATATTTATAATTATATATTTTTTACAATTTAGCTATTCTTTAAAAGATGAAAACAAATAGAGTTTTTCAACACCAATTGTCAGTGAAAGCACAGAAATAGTATTATATATTATCCTCATATTAATAAGGTTAAAAGTGTAAAGAACCCTTAGAAAATAGCTTTTAATTATGAAATAGTGTTTCCAAACTTTGAGAAAACTTTGTACTTTTCTCTTTTTAGGGTTTGTTTCCCAATATGAATAATATTGAGATAGCTAATCTTACTTAGAACTCATTTAGCAATATTCAAATTGATTTAAAGTCACAAGCAGTTACTTCACCTCATGTGTCAGTGTTTATTCCTGCCAACATATAATTCCTTCTTGCAGAATATTGGGAATTTGCTCCAAGTAGATTAAATAGGAGAGAGAAAGACCTGGGTTGGAGGCGAGGAAGAAGGAGAAAAGGGAAAAGAAGAGAAGAAGGGGAGGAAAGAGAAGAGAAAGAAGACAGAGAGAAAGAGAGAAATACTGGCTAAGCTCAGTCATAGTATTTAAAGGAATATGCAGCTATATAAGAAAAAAGATAAAGAACAAAGATAAAGAGGATGTTGTTAAGTATTTAACCCTGGCTAATTTAACAAGAAAAATCCACAGTCATCTTTTATGTCATCTTCTGCAGTGGTAGCAATTTGGAACATGTTTTGTGTCACATTCTCATTCCACATAATTTCCTTTGTATTTGAAGATAATACAAATGACAAATGCTACATGAATTTCTCAACTTGTGCACTTACCACCTTGTAGTATGCAGCTTTCACTTCATTATATTTAGATTGTTTGCCTCTAATTATATACTATGACAGGATGAAACCAGCCAAAATATAAGAAGTATCTACTATATCTATCATAGTATAAAAAATGATTTTACATTGATGGAGCTTCCTCAGTGGCTCAGCAGTAAATTTATCTGCAATGCAGGAGATGCAAGAAACATGGGTCTGATCCCTATGTATGGAGGATCCCCCAGAGGAGAGATTGGCAACCCAGTCCAATGTTCTTGCCAGGGAAATCATAAAGAAAAACATTTATTTATATCCTTGTTGAAAGAGAGTAAGGCAGACTGTATTCAGTACTATGGCCATTAGGTATATGGGCTACTGCAAGGGGTTTTCATGTAGGAAAGAGGGAGATTGAGCTTAACTCTGAATACAACAAAGAAAAGTGGGAATTTATAGCCAAGGAAAGATGGGGGAAGGAGGTCAGTGGGTGGAAAATTACTAAGAGGAAACCGGATAAGGGAGATTTTGATCAAACCAACCTAATAGAATTCTCACTGAAGGCAGGCCAGGGTATCAACTGGTAGATGACAGGATGAGGAATTTGGTCAGATAGTGAGGGTGATTATATGTTAAGTATGGAGGACTCTGGCTAAATCATCTTAGCAAAATTCTTCGGCTTTTAAGGACATGCCAATGATGGGGCCTAGTTGAAAAAGGGCACAGAGGAGATTGACTAGAGTTTGGTCAGTAAAATAATTTTTATTTTAAGATATTTCTTAATATTTCTCTGTCTCTCTCAATAGCTTCCTTACATCTCAACATAATTTTGGAAGGAAAAATAGTAGTAGTAATTTCTCATCTAAGTTCAATTGACACAGTCTTGCTTCCAATTACCAGCTTCCCGAAAGCAGCTTGAAATATAATGACATTTTGCTGATGATGAACAGAAAAAGCTTCTCGGCAGAAAAGGTTCAGCGCACTCTGCTCATTAATAAACACATTTAATAACAATGAAGATATCATTTGACTGCAGAATTTTAAGTTAGCATTGTGTCAAATAGAATGTTTCAATACTAGTTTAGCATTACAGCATATGACTTATTATAAACTCTCAAGAAACAAGCCAGTACCTTCATTGCTGACAGAGGAAAAATTTAAATTTGGGATTAAAGTTCCCTTTTTATCTCTTCTCAGATTCATGTCTGTATCACTTTCACCCTTCCATTTTTCAAGCAGCTTCTTCAGTCTGTATTTAGAGAAGCAGCTGGCCAGTATGTTGTGTCAGTAGTCCCATGAAGTAGCTATCGGGTTTCTGGGGAAAAAAGATTAATTTTAAAAAGTAGTCCTAAGTGTGCTTGCCAGGTGGCAGCTGAACTGTTTACAAATTAAAGTTTTAGGATGGCAAAAATGAATTAGATTTGAGGGTGGATAGTTTTCCAAGAACTAATGATGACAGTTGCATAAGCATTTAGACATATTCATAGATTTTAATATCTTGTTTGTAGCTGTCACTCTACACAAGTTTATGCACTGGGAAATAATGAGTCACATGCTAAAACATGCATATTTTCTAAGATTAAAGGAAAGCTCTGGATTGTGTCTAATTCATCATTCTACCATCTGTTTAAAGTGGATTTATCACTAGTTACTGGCTTGGAGTAAGTAATCTTTAAAATTTCTATTCAATCTGAACACTGATCTGTAAAATTTCATCTGTCAAGTCACGGTAGGACTCCTATAACTCAGCCAGCATCATACTTAATACAAATCTAAAGGAAAACAAAAAGGATTTTTATCCAGCTGTGGCCAAATTGTAGCTCATTGCTTTAACATGTCCTTCTACGAATCTGATTGCTGCAGAGAACAGCTGTATGGGAAATTATATACTTTTCTTATTGATGATACTCAGTTACAAACTTCTGGAGAGGAGGTTATTATCTTAAAAGGATGCTTGACTTTGGCACAAGGGATGCTTGACTTTGGCACTAAAGTTAATTTACTTAAAATGCAGATTATGGTTATAGCACTAGATCCTAGGTTGTCTGTTAATAAGGTTTAAATTTGTGTTAATACTTTCAGAGGGTATCACTCAGTTCAGTTCATTTCAGTTGCTCCATTTTGTCCAACACTTTGTGACCCAATGAATCACAGCACGCCAGGCCTCCCTGTCTATCACCAAGCCCTGAAGTTCACTCAAACTCATGTCCATCAAGTCAGTGATGCCATCCAGCCATCTTATCCTCTGACGTCCCCTTCTCCTCCTGTCCCCAATCCCTCCCAGCATCAGAGTCTTTTCCAATGAGTCAATTCTTCCTACCAGGTGCCCAAAGTATTGGAGTTTCAGTTTAGCATCAGTCCTTCAAACACCCAGGACTGATATCCTTTAGTATGGACTGGTTGGATCTCCTNGAGGCAAAAATACACAATGGAGAAAAGACAATCTCTTTAACAAATGGTGCTGGGGAAACTGGTCAACCACTTGTAAAAGAATGAAACTAGAACACTTTCTAGCATTATACACAAAAATAAAATGGATTAAACACCTATATGTAAGACTAGAAACTATAAAACTGCTAAAGAAAAACATAGGTAGAACCCTCTGTGACATAAAGCACAAGATCCTCTATGACCCAACTCTCAGAGTAATGGAAATAAAAACAAAAATAAACAAATGGGAACAAATTAAACTTAAAAGCTTTTGCCCAACAAAGGAAACTATAAGCAAGGTGAAGACAGCCTTCAGAGTGGGAAAAAATAATAGCAAATGAAGCAACTGACAAAGANATGGAAATAAAAACAAAAATAAACAAATGGGAACAAATTAAACTTAAAAGCTTTTGCCCAACAAAGGAAACTATAAGCAAGGTGAAGACAGCCTTCAGAGTGGGAAAAAATAATAGCAAATGAAGCAACTGACAAAGAATTAATCTCAAATATATACAAACAGGTCATGCCGCTCAATACCAAAAAAAATAAACGACCCAATCAAAAAATGGGCCAAAGAACTAAATAGACATTTCCAAAGAGGATGGACAGATGACTAACAAACACATGAAAAAATGATCGACATCATTTATTATCAGAGAGATGCAAATCAAAACCACAATAAAATACCATCTCATGCCAGTCAGAATGGCTGCTATCAAAAAGTCTACAAACAATAAATGTTGGAGAGGGTGTGGAAAGAAGGGAATCCTCTTACACTGTTGGTGGGAATCCAGCATAGTACAGACACTATGGAAAACAGTGTGGAGATTCATTAAAAAAAAAAAAAAAAAAANCCAGTCAGAATGGCTGCTATCAAAAAGTCTACAAACAATAAATGTTGGAGAGGGTGTGGAAAGAAGGGAATCCTCTTACACTGTTGGTGGGAATCCAGCATAGTACAGACACTATGGAAAACAGTGTGGAGATTCATAAAAAAAAAAAACAAAAAAACCTGAAAATAGAACTGCCATAAAACCCAGCAATCCCACTGCTGTGCATACAAACTGAGGAAGCCAGATTCAAAAAGACATGTGTACCCCAATGTTCATCACAGCACTGTTTACAATAGCTAGGACATGGAAGCAACCTAGGTGTCCATCAGCAGACGAATGGATAGGAAAGTTGTGGTACATATACACAATTGAATATTACTCAGGCATTAAAAAGAATGCATTTGGATCAGTTCAAATGAGGTGGATGAAACTGGAGCCTATTATACAGACTGAAGTAAGCCAGAAAGAAAAACACCAATACAGTATACTAACGCATATATATGGAATTTGGAAAGATGCTAATGATAACCCTGTATCCGAGACAGCAAAAGAGACACAGATGTGTAGAACAGTCTTATGGACTCTGTGGGAGAAGGCAAGGGTGGAATGATTTGGGAGAATGGCATTGAAAGGTGTATATTATCATAATGTGAAACGAATTGCCAGTCTAGGTTCGATGCATCATACAGGATGCTTGGGGCTGGTGCACTGGATGACCCAGAAGGATGGGATGTGGAGGGAGGTGGGAGGGGGGTTCAGGATTGGGGAACACGTGTACACCCATGGAGGATTCATGCTGATGTATGGCAAAACCAATATAATATTGTAAAGTAATTAGGCTCCAATTAAAATAAATTTAAAAAAAAAGAAAATTGTAATAGGAAAATCCTTCAAGCTACATTTCAGCAATACAAGAACCAAGAACTTACAGATGTACAAGCTGGGTTTTGAAGAGATAGAGGAACTAGAGACCACATTGCCAACATTTGCTGGATCATGAAGAAAACAAAGGAGTTTCAGAAAAACATCTACTTCTACTTCATTGACTATGCTAAAGCCTTTTACTGTGTGGATCTCAAGAAACTGGGGTACATTCATAAAGAGATAGGAGTCATCCAGCACATGTTACCAGTCCCTGAGTAACATGTATAGGGGTCAACAAGCAACAGAAATGAGCTTGGAAAAACTGACTGGTTCAAAATTTGTAAATGAGTACAACAATGCTGTATATTGTCACCTTGCTTATTTAATTTATATGCAGAGTGCATGCTAAGTTGCTTCAGTCATATCCAATTCTTTACAACCCTATGGACTGTAGCCCACCAGGCTCCTCTGTCCTTGGGGATTCTCCAGGCAAGAATACTTGCCATGCCCTCTTTCAGAGGATCTTTCTGACCCAGTGATCAAACCCATGTCTCTTTCGTCTCCTTTATTTGCAAGCAGATTCTTTACAACTAGCGCCACCTAGGAAACCCTATATGCAGAGTACATCATTTGAGATGCAGAGCTGGATGAATCAAAAGCTGGAATCAAGATTGCCAGAAGTATCAACAGATGATACTACTCTAATGACAGAATTAGAAGAGAAACTAAAGAGCCTCTTGATGAAGGTAAAAAGGAGATTGAAAAAGCTGGCTTGAAACTCAACATTAAAAAACTAAGATCATGGCATCCTGTCCCATCACTTCATGGCAAATAGAAGGGGGGAAAAGCAGAAGCAGAGACAAATTTTATTTTTCTTTGGCTCCGAAATCAGTGTGGACAGTGACTACAGGCATGAAATTAAAAGATGTTTGCTCCTTGGAACAAAAGCTATGACAAACCTAGACAGTGTACTAAAAAAGCAGAGACACTTTGCCAGTAAGGGTCCATATAGTCAAAGCTATGGTTTTCCCAGTAATCATGTACAGGTGTAACAGTTGGACCATAAAGAAGGGCGAATGCCAAAGAACTGATGCTTTCAAATTGTGCTTGAGAGCCCCCTTGGACTGCAAGGATATTAAACCAGTCAACCCTAAAGGATATCAACCCTGAATATTCATTGGAAGGTCTGCTGCTGAAGCTGAAGCTCTATTACTTCGGCCACCTGATGCAAACTGTCAGCTCACTGGGAAAGACCCTGATGCTTGGAAAGACTAAAGGTGACAGAGAAGAGGGCAACAGAGAATGAGATGGTTAGATAGCATCACCAACTCAACAGACATGAATTTGAGCAGACTCTGAGATAATGGAGGACTGAGGATCCTGGCATGTCTTGAACTGTTGGACATGACTTAGCAAGTGAACAACAACAATAGGAACATACATTATCATTAATCATCTTAAATATAAATGGATTAAATGTTCTAACAGAACTGGCTGAATGCTCACACTCACACACAAAAAAAACTTTATACACTGTCTACAAGAGACCCACTTCAGACACAGGGACAGAAAAAAGATCCTTTCATGCAAATGAAAATCAAAAGAAAGCTGGAGTAGCAATTTGTGTGATAAAATAGACTTAAAAATGAAGACTATGACAAGAGACAAGGAAGGACATTATATAATGATCAAGGTACCACTCTAAGAAGAAATAGAACAAATTTAAATATTTATGCACCCACAATAGAAGTATACCAATATGTAAGGCAAATACTAACAGCCAAAAAAGAGGAAATCTACAGTAGCAAAATAATAGTGGAGGACATAAACACTCCACTTATACCAATGGATAGATTAGACAGAAAATTAAGGAAATACAAGTGTTAAATGACATATTAGAACAGGTAGACTTAACTGATATTTATAGGACATTCTATGCAAAAACAGCAAAATGAACTTTCTTCTCAACTTTGCAAGAAATATGCTCCAGGATAGATCACATCTTAGGACACAAATCCAGCCTCCATAAATTTAAGAAAATTAAAATCGTATTAAACATAGTCTCTGACCACAACACTGTAAAATTAGAAATTATAAGAAAAAAAAAAACTGTAAGAAAAATACAGACGTAGAGGCCAAACAGTATGACACTAAATAAACAAAACTCACTGAAGAAACCAAAGAAGAAATAAAAAAATACCTAGAAACAAAAGGTCACTTTTGATGATGCAAAATCTATACAATACAGCAAAAGCATTTTTAAGAGGTACATTTATAACAATACAATACTACCTCAAGAAACAAGTAAAATCTCAAACTAACTTCACACCTAAAGCAACCTAGACAATGAAGAAACAAAAAAAAAGCAGAAATAAAAAGACCAGAGCAGAAATAAATGAGACAGAAATAAAATAATAATAAAAGATCAATGAAACTAAAAGTTAGTTTTTTGAGGAGATAAACAAAATTGATAAATCTTTAGACAGACTCATTAAAAAAAAGGAAAAGAGAGGAGACATGAATTGATAAAAATAGAAATGAAAAAGAAGTTACAACAGACACCACAGAAATACAAAGGATCATAAGAGACTACTACAAGCAACTATATGTCAACAAAATAGACAACCTGGAAGAAATGGACAAATTCTTAGAAAAGTACCACCTTCCAAGACCGAACCAGGAAGAAATAAAAATTATGAACAGACCAACCACAAGCACTGAAATTGAAACTGTGATTAAAATCTTCCACCAAAACAAGTTCATGACCAGATGGCATCACTGGTGAATTTTATCAAATATTCAAAGAGTCAACATCTACTCTTCTCAAACTCTTCCAAAAAACTGCAGGAGATGGAACACTCCCAAATTCATTCCATGAAGCCACCATCACCCTGATGTCAAAACCTGACACATATCACAAAAAAGATTACAGGACAGTATCACTGATGAACACAGATGCAAAAATCCTCAACAAAATACTAGCAAAACCGAATCCAACAACACATTAAAAGGACCATACACCCTGATTAAGTGGGGTATATCCCAGGGATGCAAGGATTCTTCAATATATGCAAATCAACAATGTGATACACTATATTAACAAATTAAAGAAAAACTATATGATCATCTCAATAGATGCAGAAAAAACTTCTGACAAAATTCAACCCCTATTTATGATAAAAAAAAAAAAAAATCCCAGAAAGTGGGCATAGAGGGACCTGACCTCAACACAATAAAAGTCATATATAACAAACTCACAGCAAACATCATCAATGGTGAAAAACTGAAAGCATTCCCTGTAAGATCAGAACAGGACAAGGGTGCCCATTCTCACCACTATTATTCAATGTAGTTTTGGAAGTCCTAACCACAACAATCAGAGAAGAAAAAGAAATAAAAGGAATCTAGAAAGAAGTAGTAAAACTCTGTTTGCAGATGACATGATTCCCTGCAAACAAAATCCTAAAGATCCCATCAGAAAACTACTAGAGCTAATCAACCAATTTAGCAAAGCTGAAGGATACAAAATTAATACATATAAATACCTTGAATTCCTATACACTAACAATGAATGTTTAGAAAGAGAAATTAAGGAAACAATCCCATTTACCACTGCAATAACAACAAAAATACCTAAAAATTAACCTTCCTAAGGAAGCAAAAGACCTGTAAGCAGAAAAATTAAGATACTGATGAAGGAAATCAAAGACAATACAAACAGATGGAGAGATATACTATGTTCTTGGATTGGAAGAATCAAATGGTGAAAATGACTATAGTACCCTAAGCAATTTACAGATTCAATGCAATTTCTATCAAATTTCCAATCACATTTTTCACAGAATTAGAACAAAAAATTTTATAATTTGTATGGAAACATAAGAGACACAAAATAGCCAAAGCAATCCTGAGAAAGAAAAATGAAACTGGAGCAATCAACTTTCCTGACTTCAGACTTTATGACAGAGCCATAGGCATCAAAACAGTATGGTACTGACACAAACAGAAATATAGATTAATGGAACACGATGGAAAGCCCAGAAATAAACTGATACACCCAGGTCACCTAATCTATGACAAAGGAGGCAAGAATATAAAATGGAGAAAAGATAGTCTCTTCAATAAGTGGTGCTGGGAAAACTCAACAGCTCCATGTAAAAGAATGGAATTAGAACACTCCCTAACACCATACACAAAAATGAACTCAAAAGGGATTAAAGACCTAAATGTAATGCGAGACACTATAAAACTCTTAGAGGAAAACAAAGGCAAAGACTCTCTAACATAAATCGCAGCAAGATCTTTTTTGACCCACCTCCTAGAATAATGAACATAAAAACAAAAATAAATAAATGGGACCTAATTAAACTTAAAAGCTTTTGTACAGCAAAGGAAACCACAAAGAAGAATGAAAAGGCAACCCTCAAAATGAGAGAAAATATCTGCAAATGAAGCAACTGACAAAGGATTAACCTCCAAAATATACAAACAGGTCATGCAACTCAATATCAAAAAAAGAAACAGCCCAATCAAAAAATGGGCCCAAGACCTATATAGACACTTCTCCAGAGAAGACATATGGATGGCCAACAAATACATGAAAAAATGCTCAACATTACTATCAGAGAAAAACAAATCAAAACTACAATGAATTATCTCATGGTGGTCTGAATGACCATCATCAAACAATAAAAATTGGAGAGGGTGTAGAGAAAAGAGAACCCTCTTACGCTGCTGATGGGAATGCAAATTGATACAGCCACTATGGAGAACCTTACGCAGAACACTATGGAGAATAGTATGGATAGAACTACCATATGATCCAGTAATCCCACTATTGGGCATATATCGAAGAAAATCATACTTCAAAAAGATATATGCATCCCAATGTTCACTGCAGCACTATTTACAACAGCCAGGACTTGGAAGCAATTTGAATGCCCATCAACAGAGGAATGGAATAAAGAATGTGTGGTACATACATACAATGGAATATTATTCAGCCATAAAAAGGAATGAAACTGTTATTATCTGTAGAGATGTGGATAGACTTAGACACTGACATACAAAGTGAATTGAAGCAAGTCAGAAAAAGAAAAATATCATAGATTAATGCATGATGTATATAGAAAGATGGTATAGATTATCTTATTTGCAACAGTGAACTAGGGACACAGACAGAGAACAAACATACAAATACCAAGGGCAAACAGGGATGGGGGAGGGCACAAGTCAGGTGAATTGGAAGACTGGGATTGACATATATACAGTACACTGCATAAAACAGATAGTTAACGAGAACCTATTGTATGACACAGGGAACTCTACTTGATGCTCTATGGTGATCTAAATGGGAAGGAAATCCAAAAAAGAAGGGATATATGTATATATATGGCTGATTGACTTTCCTGTACAGCAGAAACTAACAGCAGTGTAAAGCAAATATACTTAAATTTTAAAAATTAAAAAATTCTTTGAGACAAAAGTGAAAACACAACATACTAAAACTTATGGGCTGTAGTGAAAGTAGTTCTAAGGCAAGTTTACAGTAATACACATTGAGGGGAAAGAAACAACTGAAATAATAAACCTAACTGTACACCTCAAGGAACTAAAAAATCAGAAACTCAGAACAAACTTAGCAGAAAGAAGCAAACAATACAAATTAGAGCAAAAATGAAGAAGAGAACAATAGGAAAAATTAACAAAATTAAAAATTGATTCTTTGAATCCAAAATAAGATTGATAAACCTTCAGCTAAACTAGCCAAGAAAAAGATTCCAAATAAACAAAACCAGAAATGAAGAGACATTATCACTGATATCACAAAAATACAAAAGAGCATAATAGTTATACACCAACCATTCCAATTGGACAACCTAGAAAAATGGATAAACGCCTAGACACATTAAATCTACCACGAATGATCAGGAAGAAACAAAAAACAGAGTATAGTGACTATAGATAATAATAGTGTATTTTATAATATTAACCTAAACAACAAGGGTCTGAACTGTGAGGGTACACTTACACAATCTGTGGTTAGTTGAATCCACAGATGTCAAACCATGGATATGGAGGAACTGCCTATACAGAAACCCTACTGTATGTTACTTGCAGATTTTGAACTGTGAAGATGGTTGGTTCCTCCAACTCCTACATTGTTCAAGGGTCAAGTGTATATTTGAAAGTTGCTAAGAGAGTAAATTTGAAAGTGTTTATCACAAGAAAAAAACACTATGGGGGGTGATGGATGTTAACTAATTGTGCTAATCATTTCACAATATATACATATATCAAATAATTGTTTTATATCTTAAATTAACACTGTTATATGCCAACTATATCTCAATAAATCTGAAGAAGAAAATATTGAAAACAAGAACTCAAACAAGTATAATACATGTACATGCCTGTCTATAATAGCATGATTCACAATAGTCAACAGGTAGAAATGGCCCAAAGGTCCTCAACAAATGAATGGATTAAAAGTGTGGTATATGCATGCATATACAAAGAAATAATATCCAGCCATTAAAGGGATGAAATACTGACACATTCTACAACACAGATGAATATCTGAACTATTATGCTAAGTGAAAGAAGCCAGACCTAGAAGGTCACATATTGTATGATCCTATTCATATGAAATATCTAGAACAGATAAATCAAGAGACAGGATGCAGACTGATGGGGCCTGGGGGGTGGTAGGAATGGGGAAAACTACTTAGCAGATAAGGAGTTTTACTTTGGATCAATGGAAATGCTTCAGAGTTAAAGATGATGGCTGTACTACATTGTAAACATATTAAATGTCACTGAATTATTGAACTTAAAATGGCTATTTTCATATTATACAAATTTCATCTAGTAACTTTTTAAAAGTAATTGAATATGGAATTATATCAAGGGCATTTAATCAGAAGTAACAGATGAAAAGCTGGACACGCATTTCTGAATAGTTTATCAAATAAAATAATCACAATTAAATGGTTTTCCCAGTCTTACATGACATTAATTAGCATTCCTAGCTTTGTTATCAAAACCAGTAAATACATTTATCTGTGGATCCTGGCAGTCCCTAGAACTTAGAACTGATTACTTTTTAAAAATACACAGTCATCTAGCATCTAGATCTTCATTTCTACATACCATTTTCCAATAAAAGGCACAAGATTCCTGGTAGAAATGGATGATTTCAACACCAGGTCAGGGAAAATATAAGATGAATTTGGACACTGCATGGTGTCAGAAAGTAAGGAAGCAATGAAAAAGGATGGAGGTTGGTCCAAAGAACAAACAAGAGCCAATCTAAAGGAGCTTCTAGTGGCCCAGAGCTAGGACAACTAGAGCAACAAAATAAAAGTTGAGATTATTAAATTATAATCCATAGAATATATTTTATTAACATCTGTGAGTTCACCCTGATATAAATAAGTGAATAACTAAATGAGGGAGAAGGGAATAGCTCTTCTTTACAAAAGATGTCCCATTAATAAGTGTAAAATGAGGAAACAAAAAAACAATGTATTTATTAGCTGAACATCACAGTAATAACTGTTGTAGGTACACTAACAGTAGCTGGTGAAAGTTTAAGGAGAAACATGGTATTCGCATATTCTCAAAGAACCTACCTAAAGGTGTTTTTTAATTACAAAGGAGAAAATAGTACTTCTCACTAGACAGTAGACATCTACTCAGTAGACATCACCTTAATCATGCAACGGAGGTTAACATCACCAGTAATAAGACATATCAATACCATGTATCCTCTGATATTCTCGTTGTTCAGTCGCCCAGTCATGTCTGACTCATCGCAAACTCCATGGACTGTAGCACGGCAGGCTTCCCTGTCCTTCACCATCTCCCAGAGCTTGCTCAAACTCACATCCATTGAGTCAGTGATACAATCCCATTATCTTGTATTGTCATCCCCTTCTCCTCCCACCTTCAATCTTTCCCAGCATCAGGGTCTTTTCTAATCAGTAGGCTCTTCGCATCAGGTGGCTAAAGTACTGGAGATCTGGCTTCAGCATCAGTTCTTCTAATGAATATTGAGGGCTGATTTCCTTTAGGATTGACTGGTTTGATCTCCTTTCAGTCCAAGGGATTCTCAAAAGTATTCTCAAACACCACGGTTCAAAAGCATCAATTCTTTGGTCCTCAGTCTTCTTTATGGTTCAACTCTCACACCCACACGACTACTGGAAAAACCATAGCTTTGACTAGACAGACATCTGTCAGCAAAGTAATGTCTCGGCTTTTTAATATGCTGTCTAAGCAATTTGGCATGGCTTTTCTTCCAAAGGAGCAAGCGTCTTTTAATTTCATGGCTGCAGTCACCACCCACAGTGATTTGAGAATCCAAGAAAATAGGGTATGTCATTTTTGTTTCCACTGTTTCTCCATCTATTTGTCATGAAGTGATGGGACTGGATGCCATGATCTTCATTTTTTGAATGTTGAGCTTTAAGCCAGCTTTTTCACTCTCCTCTTTCACCCTCATCAAGAGGCAGATGTACACCTTTCCCAATTAGGAACCATTCTAATGATTTCCTTTAGGATTGACTGGTTTGATCTCCTTTCAGTCCAAGGGATTCTCAAAAGTCTTCTCAAACACCACGGTTCAAAAGAATCAATTCTTCGGCCCTCAGTCTTCTTTATGGTTGTTTCACGTCCACTTATAACTGTTGCTTCTTGACCTACTTACAGGTTTCTCAGAAGGCAGGTCAAGTGGTCAGGTATTCCCATCTCTTTAAGAATTTTCCATAGTTTGTTATGATCCACACAGTCAAAGGCTTTAATGTAGTCAATGAAGCAGAAATAGATGTTTTTCTGGAACTCTCTTGCTTTTTCTATGATCCAACAGATGTTGGCAATTTGATCTCTGGTTCCTCTGCCTTTTCTAAATCCAGCTTGAACATCTTGGAGTTCTCAGTTCATGTACTGTTGAAGCCTAGCTTGGGGAATTTTGAGCATTACTTTGCTAGCATGTGAAATGAATGCAATTGTTGGGTAGTTTGAACACTCTTTGGCATTGCCCTTCTTTGGGACTGGAATGAAAACTGACCTGATATAATGCAGTGAAAAAGACATAGCATAATGTTTTACTGCTTAGGACACTGTAATATGGCTTCTACCACCATATCACCATGAATACTAAATGAGCTACTAATTGCTAAATTCAGTAACATTTTGCATATTCATCTTACATACCCTGTCATATAATACTATTGACCATTCCCTCCTTTCTGGTTTTTTTTTTTTTTTTTTTTTTTAGATTTTCTTTCATGTGGATCATTTTTAAAGTCTTTATTGAATTTGTTACAATATTGCTTCTGTTGATTGTGTTCTGGTTTTTTGGCTGCTAGGCATGTGGTTTCTTAGCTCCCCAACCAGGGTTCCAACATACAACCCTCTGCAGTGGAAGGGAAATTCTTCACCACCGGACTGCCAGGGAAGACCCCCTCCTTTCTATTGATAAAACCCTCTCACTTATTGGCTTCTAGCATACCAATCTCTCCCTATTACTTTAAAGTCTCTGGCCACTGCATATTCTCCTTGTTGGACTATTCTTTCATTTAAATTTTGGCAGTCTCATGAGTGTCTTCCTTAGCCCTTTATTTTTTTCTCCTTCTACATAGTCTGCAGAAGTTATCCATGGCCACTATAAAAAAAATTAACTCCATGATGATTCTCAAACTTTACTGCAAGTCTAAATCTCTTTCTAGAGTACCTACCTCATATATACAACTGTTTGTTAGACATTTTCATCATGATGTCTCCTAGATAGCTTCAACTCCACATACCCCAAGCTGAAATCACCATTTTCTCCAACTTCTCAAATTTGCTCCTCCACATCTTAGTTAATAGCATCACTATCCATATCGCTGCCTAAGCTAGATACCCAGGAAGTATATTCTATTTTTTTCTTTACTCTCTGTATTGAATCATACAGTAACTCCTGCCCATTTTACCTCCTAAATAACTCTATAAACACTGTCATAATCTCCCTTGAGATTCTCATCGCTTCTCTCCAATATTACCATTAAATTCTCTGAAGTTCCATCAAGTCAATTGTCTCCCTACCTTCAATCTTGTCCATTTTCAATCCACACTTCAAACTACAGCTTTTACAAAGAAGACATGTTGTTTAATATCTTTTGCCCTGAAATACCTTCTTCTCTTTCATCAACCAGACCATTATCTACCCACACAGCCTTCAATACTCATTCATAATTCTTTATTTACAAAGTTTTCCCTGACTTCTCTAGACTGAGAGTGGTTCCTATCAAAAACCCTACACACACCTCTACTAAAGCACTTAACATGCTTTATTTTGAACAGCTAGTTACCTGTTTTCTCCTCTAAATTGTAATTTCCTGGAGGGCAAAGGCTATGCCTTGTTTATAGTTGTAGCTCCAGTACCTAGTACAATGTCTGACAAATGGCAGGTAACCAATAAATGTTTGTTAAGACTGGCTGAAGATGGTATAATGTTCTTTTTGTAAATGTAAAGCTGTAATAGGCAGTAGTAGTAAACTCTAGAAACATTAGTATGATTTTGCTACTTTTGTATGTATGATAATATTCTAAGCTAGTAACACTAATATATAAGAATTCATTTAAAAGAGTTCTACAGTAGGCTTATTTAAATGCTATTCATTAAAGCAATAGATTATAGTTACATAACAGGTCCTAAATAAGAAGTAAAACTTATCAGTTTGAGTTGTGGAAAATAGAGCTAGCAAGATGAAGGGGAAAGAGATGAGTGAAAGGACTTGGGTTGTAGTGTCACTAATTAGCTAGACTTTAAGTGGCATTCAAAACAGAAACAATTGATAGTAGCCTAACCACACGAGCTGTACAGGCAGTCCTCATAAAACCCATTACCAAAAATCATGTTTTATTACAGAACCATAAGTCAAAATTGCAACAGCAAAATTTAAAGTACTTTACAATTCACAAACTGCTTTCATATCTATCAATTCACTTGATTCTCCCCAGAATAGTGGGTGATAGGTAAGTTTTATTCAAATGTCCATCATATAGACTAAAAACATTGAGACTAAGGTAAAGTAGCTAAGACAAAGTAATACTCTCATGCTTCAAAATCTTTCATAATCCTTCAAAACCTTTCAAAATTGTTTCATGATATTAGACTGCTTGGTGACAAATCCTGACAACTCTTCCTCATGATAGGCAGTGCAGGCCCTTATCACTTCTCTTCTATATTACTTCAATATCCTCCTAACTGATGTCCCTATCTCCAATCCCTGTCTATTTCCAATCTGTCCTTCAAACTACAAGCAGAATCATATTCCTAAAACAAATTTGATAATATCATCCCTACTTCAAATTATTTTCTAGGCCAGCCATGTCCAGCAGAACTTTCTGTGATTATGAAGATGTTCTGTATCTATGTGGTCAAATAGCCACCCGGACACATGTGGCCATTGAACACTTAAGATATGTCTTATGTGACTAAGCTACTAAGTTTTAAATTTTATTTAATTTTAATTGAAATTTAAATAGTCACATGTGGCTAATGTCTACTGTATTGAAAGTACAGCTCTAAGCACTTAGGAATCCTTTTTTTTTTTTTCTGATCCTGGTGAAGACAGATGAATAAATAAATAGGTTATACCAAAGTATTAGAGAATAGCTGCCTTTTTCTTTTTTCTTCTTTAATTTTCTATGTTTTCTAATCTTTCAGTAGCTGGTATGTGCTATTTTGGTAAATTTTTTTGTAAATACAAGAACTTTATTTTGATAAAAGAAGCATGAGTATAGATCTTTAATGAAGTGAAGTGAAGTCCCTCAGTCGTGTCCAACTCTTTGCGACCCCATGGACTGTAGCCTACCACGCTCCTCTGTCCATAATATTTTCTAGGCAAGAGTACTGTAAGGTCAGACCCCGGGGGCCATGATGGGCCACCCCTTCTCTCCCCCACCGGCAGGGGAAGTTCCTAAGGAAGGAGCCTCCCAGATCCCGGAGACCAGTGACAGCACACTTCGCCAGCTAAAGCCGCCCCACCCCAGCCACATAGAAGGACCTATCAGCCCGTGACGCCTCAGCCTGGTGACCTATCCAACCTATCCTGACCATCCCACACAACAAACGTATAAAAACCACCCCCAACACAGTCCGGGCACAGACTTCCTCAACCTGCCTCATTCGGGTCCAGGAACCCTGCCCGGGAGCGCTTCGCCATTAAAAAGCCTGTTAGACACTTTTTTCGGGGTCCTGGTCATCTTTACCTAACATTTGGTGCCCCAACGTGGGGCTTGAGGCAAGGGCCCATCCTGCAACGAGTGGGATTTGCAGCCCCCTCGGGTCCGGCCTGCACCTGACCAAGTCACCCCGCCACCCCGCCACCCCGCCGGGACCACCTGACCATCTGGCAGGATATGGGGTAAGTTCCACCAGTTGGGCTCTGGGGGGTGTTGCTCCCATGGCGATTATTCCTAGGGTGTCTCGGTCCTCTTAAATCGCAGCCGCATCCGGACCCCTCCTCCGCAGGCCAGACCGGCTGTTCCTCGGCACCAGCCAACTCGGAGACGTCTGCCTTAGCTGAGTGGCCCTCTCCTCACCTCGCTGGCTGACGGCCCGGCCCGTTCAGGGACGCCTGACCGGACCACTCCCAGCGCCACTTTCCGATAGGTCCAGGACCTTTCATATTCACCATGGGGGCGGCTGCCTCCAAGGCCGGCTGGCCCTGGTCTACACCACTAGAATGTTTACTTGCCAACCTCAAAACTCTACATATCTCCGGAGAAATTCGTTCCAAACGCTTAACCTTCCTTTGTTCTGAGGCATGGCCCCAATATCTTTTAGATAACGGCTCACAATGGCCGCCAACCAGAACTTTAGATTTTAACATCCTCCGTGACTTAGGTAATTACTGCCAGAAGACGGGAAATGGTCTGAGGTACCGTACATACAGGCTTTCTGGCTGTTGCACTCCCGTCCCACCTTATATACCCACTGTTTCCCTTTGGAAATTCTTCTAACTATCGCCCTTGGCAACTTCTCCCATGTCTTCCCCTCCTCCACCACCCTCACAGCCCAGCCCTCCTGTGACAAAGCTGCCTCTATATCCACCCCTCCCTTCGTGCCGGCTTCACTGACCTCCCCCACACCGACCCCCCCTTCTATCGCCCTTGCCAACGTCTCCCATGTCTTCCCCTCCCCCACCGTCCTCACAGCCCAGCCCTCCTGTGACTATGCCTCTCGCTGCTCCCTTGGCTCCACCTCAATATCCACCCCTTCCTCCATGCCCACCCCTTTCTGGCTCACCAGTCAGCTCACACACAAGGTCGCAGACAGCTCCCAATCTGCCGCCAGCTCCCCTGCTTCCTCTCCACCAGGTGGCCGGCCTGGAGGGTCTCACCCATGTCCACGTACCTTTTCACTCCAAGACCTTGCCCATATTGAACAGCACTATGCTCCTACTTGGGCAACCCCTCCAACTACATCAAAAACTTTACCCAGCTGTCTCGGTCTTACGCCCTCACCTGGCAAGATGTATTTGTCATCCTGGGGTCCACCACTACCCCAGAG
>SJYW01018550.1:187538-202974 GCA_006410735.1 Raphicerus campestris | reverse complement strand
TCCTCCCACCTTCAATCTTTCCCAGCATCAGGGTCTTTTCTAATCAGTAGGCTCTTCGCATCAGGTGGCTAAAGTACTGGAGATCTGGCTTCAGCATCAGTTCTTCTAATGAATATTGAGGGCTGATTTCCTTTAGGATTGACTGGTTTGATCTCCTTTCAGTCCAAGGGATTCTCAAAAGTATTCTCAAACACCACGGTTCAAAAGCATCAATTCTTTGGTCCTCAGTCTTCTTTATGGTTCAACTCTCACACCCACACGACTACTGGAAAAACCATAGCTTTGACTAGACAGACATCTGTCAGCAAAGTAATGTCTCGGCTTTTTAATATGCTGTCTAAGCAATTTGGCATGGCTTTTCTTCCAAAGGAGCAAGCGTCTTTTAATTTCATGGCTGCAGTCACCACCCACAGTGATTTGAGAATCCAAGAAAATAGGGTATGTCATTTTTGTTTCCACTGTTTCTCCATCTATTTGTCATGAAGTGATGGGACTGGATGCCATGATCTTCATTTTTTGAATGTTGAGCTTTAAGCCAGCTTTTTCACTCTCCTCTTTCACCCTCATCAAGAGGCAGATGTACACCTTTCCCAATTAGGAACCATTCTAATGATTTCCTTTAGGATTGACTGGTTTGATCTCCTTTCAGTCCAAGGGATTCTCAAAAGTCTTCTCAAACACCACGGTTCAAAAGAATCAATTCTTCGGCCCTCAGTCTTCTTTATGGTTGTTTCACGTCCACTTATAACTGTTGCTTCTTGACCTACTTACAGGTTTCTCAGAAGGCAGGTCAAGTGGTCAGGTATTCCCATCTCTTTAAGAATTTTCCATAGTTTGTTATGATCCACACAGTCAAAGGCTTTAATGTAGTCAATGAAGCAGAAATAGATGTTTTTCTGGAACTCTCTTGCTTTTTCTATGATCCAACAGATGTTGGCAATTTGATCTCTGGTTCCTCTGCCTTTTCTAAATCCAGCTTGAACATCTTGGAGTTCTCAGTTCATGTACTGTTGAAGCCTAGCTTGGGGAATTTTGAGCATTACTTTGCTAGCATGTGAAATGAATGCAATTGTTGGGTAGTTTGAACACTCTTTGGCATTGCCCTTCTTTGGGACTGGAATGAAAACTGACCTGATATAATGCAGTGAAAAAGACATAGCATAATGTTTTACTGCTTAGGACACTGTAATATGGCTTCTACCACCATATCACCATGAATACTAAATGAGCTACTAATTGCTAAATTCAGTAACATTTTGCATATTCATCTTACATACCCTGTCATATAATACTATTGACCATTCCCTCCTTTCTGGTTTTTTTTTTTTTTTTTTTTTTTAGATTTTCTTTCATGTGGATCATTTTTAAAGTCTTTATTGAATTTGTTACAATATTGCTTCTGTTGATTGTGTTCTGGTTTTTTGGCTGCTAGGCATGTGGTTTCTTAGCTCCCCAACCAGGGTTCCAACATACAACCCTCTGCAGTGGAAGGGAAATTCTTCACCACCGGACTGCCAGGGAAGACCCCCTCCTTTCTATTGATAAAACCCTCTCACTTATTGGCTTCTAGCATACCAATCTCTCCCTATTACTTTAAAGTCTCTGGCCACTGCATATTCTCCTTGTTGGACTATTCTTTCATTTAAATTTTGGCAGTCTCATGAGTGTCTTCCTTAGCCCTTTATTTTTTTCTCCTTCTACATAGTCTGCAGAAGTTATCCATGGCCACTATAAAAAAAATTAACTCCATGATGATTCTCAAACTTTACTGCAAGTCTAAATCTCTTTCTAGAGTACCTACCTCATATATACAACTGTTTGTTAGACATTTTCATCATGATGTCTCCTAGATAGCTTCAACTCCACATACCCCAAGCTGAAATCACCATTTTCTCCAACTTCTCAAATTTGCTCCTCCACATCTTAGTTAATAGCATCACTATCCATATCGCTGCCTAAGCTAGATACCCAGGAAGTATATTCTATTTTTTTCTTTACTCTCTGTATTGAATCATACAGTAACTCCTGCCCATTTTACCTCCTAAATAACTCTATAAACACTGTCATAATCTCCCTTGAGATTCTCATCGCTTCTCTCCAATATTACCATTAAATTCTCTGAAGTTCCATCAAGTCAATTGTCTCCCTACCTTCAATCTTGTCCATTTTCAATCCACACTTCAAACTACAGCTTTTACAAAGAAGACATGTTGTTTAATATCTTTTGCCCTGAAATACCTTCTTCTCTTTCATCAACCAGACCATTATCTACCCACACAGCCTTCAATACTCATTCATAATTCTTTATTTACAAAGTTTTCCCTGACTTCTCTAGACTGAGAGTGGTTCCTATCAAAAACCCTACACACACCTCTACTAAAGCACTTAACATGCTTTATTTTGAACAGCTAGTTACCTGTTTTCTCCTCTAAATTGTAATTTCCTGGAGGGCAAAGGCTATGCCTTGTTTATAGTTGTAGCTCCAGTACCTAGTACAATGTCTGACAAATGGCAGGTAACCAATAAATGTTTGTTAAGACTGGCTGAAGATGGTATAATGTTCTTTTTGTAAATGTAAAGCTGTAATAGGCAGTAGTAGTAAACTCTAGAAACATTAGTATGATTTTGCTACTTTTGTATGTATGATAATATTCTAAGCTAGTAACACTAATATATAAGAATTCATTTAAAAGAGTTCTACAGTAGGCTTATTTAAATGCTATTCATTAAAGCAATAGATTATAGTTACATAACAGGTCCTAAATAAGAAGTAAAACTTATCAGTTTGAGTTGTGGAAAATAGAGCTAGCAAGATGAAGGGGAAAGAGATGAGTGAAAGGACTTGGGTTGTAGTGTCACTAATTAGCTAGACTTTAAGTGGCATTCAAAACAGAAACAATTGATAGTAGCCTAACCACACGAGCTGTACAGGCAGTCCTCATAAAACCCATTACCAAAAATCATGTTTTATTACAGAACCATAAGTCAAAATTGCAACAGCAAAATTTAAAGTACTTTACAATTCACAAACTGCTTTCATATCTATCAATTCACTTGATTCTCCCCAGAATAGTGGGTGATAGGTAAGTTTTATTCAAATGTCCATCATATAGACTAAAAACATTGAGACTAAGGTAAAGTAGCTAAGACAAAGTAATACTCTCATGCTTCAAAATCTTTCATAATCCTTCAAAACCTTTCAAAATTGTTTCATGATATTAGACTGCTTGGTGACAAATCCTGACAACTCTTCCTCATGATAGGCAGTGCAGGCCCTTATCACTTCTCTTCTATATTACTTCAATATCCTCCTAACTGATGTCCCTATCTCCAATCCCTGTCTATTTCCAATCTGTCCTTCAAACTACAAGCAGAATCATATTCCTAAAACAAATTTGATAATATCATCCCTACTTCAAATTATTTTCTAGGCCAGCCATGTCCAGCAGAACTTTCTGTGATTATGAAGATGTTCTGTATCTATGTGGTCAAATAGCCACCCGGACACATGTGGCCATTGAACACTTAAGATATGTCTTATGTGACTAAGCTACTAAGTTTTAAATTTTATTTAATTTTAATTGAAATTTAAATAGTCACATGTGGCTAATGTCTACTGTATTGAAAGTACAGCTCTAAGCACTTAGGAATCCTTTTTTTTTTTTTCTGATCCTGGTGAAGACAGATGAATAAATAAATAGGTTATACCAAAGTATTAGAGAATAGCTGCCTTTTTCTTTTTTCTTCTTTAATTTTCTATGTTTTCTAATCTTTCAGTAGCTGGTATGTGCTATTTTGGTAAATTTTTTTGTAAATACAAGAACTTTATTTTGATAAAAGAAGCATGAGTATAGATCTTTAATGAAGTGAAGTGAAGTCCCTCAGTCGTGTCCAACTCTTTGCGACCCCATGGACTGTAGCCTACCACGCTCCTCTGTCCATAATATTTTCTAGGCAAGAGTACTGTAAGGTCAGACCCCGGGGGCCATGATGGGCCACCCCTTCTCTCCCCCACCGGCAGGGGAAGTTCCTAAGGAAGGAGCCTCCCAGATCCCGGAGACCAGTGACAGCACACTTCGCCAGCTAAAGCCGCCCCACCCCAGCCACATAGAAGGACCTATCAGCCCGTGACGCCTCAGCCTGGTGACCTATCCAACCTATCCTGACCATCCCACACAACAAACGTATAAAAACCACCCCCAACACAGTCCGGGCACAGACTTCCTCAACCTGCCTCATTCGGGTCCAGGAACCCTGCCCGGGAGCGCTTCGCCATTAAAAAGCCTGTTAGACACTTTTTTCGGGGTCCTGGTCATCTTTACCTAACATTTGGTGCCCCAACGTGGGGCTTGAGGCAAGGGCCCATCCTGCAACGAGTGGGATTTGCAGCCCCCTCGGGTCCGGCCTGCACCTGACCAAGTCACCCCGCCACCCCGCCACCCCGCCGGGACCACCTGACCATCTGGCAGGATATGGGGTAAGTTCCACCAGTTGGGCTCTGGGGGGTGTTGCTCCCATGGCGATTATTCCTAGGGTGTCTCGGTCCTCTTAAATCGCAGCCGCATCCGGACCCCTCCTCCGCAGGCCAGACCGGCTGTTCCTCGGCACCAGCCAACTCGGAGACGTCTGCCTTAGCTGAGTGGCCCTCTCCTCACCTCGCTGGCTGACGGCCCGGCCCGTTCAGGGACGCCTGACCGGACCACTCCCAGCGCCACTTTCCGATAGGTCCAGGACCTTTCATATTCACCATGGGGGCGGCTGCCTCCAAGGCCGGCTGGCCCTGGTCTACACCACTAGAATGTTTACTTGCCAACCTCAAAACTCTACATATCTCCGGAGAAATTCGTTCCAAACGCTTAACCTTCCTTTGTTCTGAGGCATGGCCCCAATATCTTTTAGATAACGGCTCACAATGGCCGCCAACCAGAACTTTAGATTTTAACATCCTCCGTGACTTAGGTAATTACTGCCAGAAGACGGGAAATGGTCTGAGGTACCGTACATACAGGCTTTCTGGCTGTTGCACTCCCGTCCCACCTTATATACCCACTGTTTCCCTTTGGAAATTCTTCTAACTATCGCCCTTGGCAACTTCTCCCATGTCTTCCCCTCCTCCACCACCCTCACAGCCCAGCCCTCCTGTGACAAAGCTGCCTCTATATCCACCCCTCCCTTCGTGCCGGCTTCACTGACCTCCCCCACACCGACCCCCCCTTCTATCGCCCTTGCCAACGTCTCCCATGTCTTCCCCTCCCCCACCGTCCTCACAGCCCAGCCCTCCTGTGACTATGCCTCTCGCTGCTCCCTTGGCTCCACCTCAATATCCACCCCTTCCTCCATGCCCACCCCTTTCTGGCTCACCAGTCAGCTCACACACAAGGTCACAGACCACTCCCAATCTGCTGCCAGCTCCTCTGCTTCCTCTCTGCCAGGTGGCTGGCCCAGAGGGTCTCACCCATGTCCTCGTACCCTTTTCACTCCAAGACCTTGCCCATATCAACAGTGGCTGGGCTCCTACTCAGCCAACACTTCCAACTACATCAAAAACTTTACCCAGCTGTCTCGGTCTTACGCCCTCACCTGGCAGGATGTATTTGTCATCCTGGGGTCCACTACTACCGAAGAGAAAAGAAAGGCTATTTGGGCTGCAGCAAGAGTGGTAGCAGACTGGAGACATCTAGCCAACCCAGCAGACCCAGCCCAGCCACCCGGAGCAGCTGCTATTACAGACGTAGACCCAGACTGAGACTGTCAGGAGGGACAGAGAGGCGGAGTCAACATGGAAAAATGCCTATTGGAGGAAATAGAAACCACCTCCCTCAAGGTGGTAAACCTACTTAAGCTAGATGAGATAACCCAGGGCCCCAATGAAAACCCAGCAGCCTTTCTTAACAGGCTGACAGAGGCTCTCACCACCTATACTTGGAATGCCTCAGATTCTCCAGCGGGGGTCACCACCCTAGCCAACTGTTTTATATCCCAATCAGCTTCAGACATCAGAAAAAAAAAAAAAAAAAAACCTCTCCAAAGCTGAGGATGGGCCTCAGACACCCCCTCCGAGACCTGGTAAAAATGGCCTTTAAGGTTTATAACACCCGAAAAGAAGCCACCGAAGCCAGCCACAAGGCAAGGCTTAAACAAAAAGCCAAACTCCAGGCTGACCTTGAAAAACACACCCAGGCACTGGTAGCAGCACTGCAGCCAGCCACGGGACAAAAGGTGGGTTCCCAGAAGCCACCGCCGGGAGCCTGCTTCAAATGCATTCATGAGGGCCACTGGGCCTGCCAATGCCCAAACCCCCGGCTCCTGACAAAGCCGTGCCCTCGTTGCAAGCAACCGGGACATTGGGCAAATGATTGTCCCCAGGCGACTCAGACCCCGACCTTACCAGGCCGAGGTCTGGGCTCCCAAAAGGACATTTCCTCCCCACACTCCGCCTTGGAGCGTCTCTCCTTTGATGAAGATTGAAGGCACCCAGACTCAGGGACCCCCATAACCCAAGCCGAGCCCAGGATAACGCTTCAAGTGGCAGGTAAGTCTATCAATTTCTTGATAGATATGGGGGCTGCTTACTCGGTTCTTCCCTCCTAAGGGGGCACCTTACACCCTTCCCAGGTCTCGGTGGTGGGTATAGATGGCACGTCTTCATGAACCTTACAGATTGGGCCACAGCCCTGTCAGCTTGACCACTTCCTTGTTCACACACTCTTTTTGGATAACCCTTCATGCCCCACTCACCTGCTGGGGTGGGACATTTTAGCTAAGCTTAGGGGCACCGTTCACCTACCTCTCTCATTTTCCCAATCTCTCACCTTGCCCCTACTCTTCCTTTGTTCCCCTGAGGCTCCAATTGTCAACCCTACCATCCGGGACACTGAAATCCCTCTGGTAGCAACCCATCACACCCCCATCCTGATTAAACTACATGATCCTTCCCACTTCCCAAGCTGCCCTCAATTCCCCATCTCTCAGACTCACCTACACGGTCTTAAACCAATCACAGACCGTCTCTTAGGCCAGGGCCTCCTAGTCCCCACGGCCTCGCCCTGCAATACCCCCATTCTTCTGGTATGGAAAGCTTCTAGTGGCTACCGACTGGTCCAGGACCTTCAACTGATAAATGAGACCGTNAAGCCCCCTCCGAGACCTGGTAAAAATGGCCTTTAAGGTTTATAACACCCGAAAAGAAGCCACCGAAGCCAGCCACAAGGCAAGGCTTAAACAAAAAGCCAAACTCCAGGCTGACCTTGAAAAACACACCCAGGCACTGGTAGCAGCACTGCAGCCAGCCACGGGACAAAAGGTGGGTTCCCAGAAGCCACCGCCGGGAGCCTGCTTCAAATGCATTCATGAGGGCCACTGGGCCTGCCAATGCCCAAACCCCCGGCTCCTGACAAAGCCGTGCCCTCGTTGCAAGCAACCGGGACATTGGGCAAATGATTGTCCCCAGGCGACTCAGACCCCGACCTTACCAGGCCGAGGTCTGGGCTCCCAAAAGGACATTTCCTCCCCACACTCCGCCTTGGAGCGTCTCTCCTTTGATGAAGATTGAAGGCACCCAGACTCAGGGACCCCCATAACCCAAGCCGAGCCCAGGATAACGCTTCAAGTGGCAGGTAAGTCTATCAATTTCTTGATAGATATGGGGGCTGCTTACTCGGTTCTTCCCTCCTAAGGGGGCACCTTACACCCTTCCCAGGTCTCGGTGGTGGGTATAGATGGCACGTCTTCATGAACCTTACAGATTGGGCCACAGCCCTGTCAGCTTGACCACTTCCTTGTTCACACACTCTTTTTGGATAACCCTTCATGCCCCACTCACCTGCTGGGGTGGGACATTTTAGCTAAGCTTAGGGGCACCGTTCACCTACCTCTCTCATTTTCCCAATCTCTCACCTTGCCCCTACTCTTCCTTTGTTCCCCTGAGGCTCCAATTGTCAACCCTACCATCCGGGACACTGAAATCCCTCTGGTAGCAACCCATCACACCCCCATCCTGATTAAACTACATGATCCTTCCCACTTCCCAAGCTGCCCTCAATTCCCCATCTCTCAGACTCACCTACACGGTCTTAAACCAATCACAGACCGTCTCTTAGGCCAGGGCCTCCTAGTCCCCACGGCCTCGCCCTGCAATACCCCCATTCTTCTGGTATGGAAAGCTTCTAGTGGCTACCGACTGGTCCAGGACCTTCAACTGATAAATGAGACCGTAATCCCTGCCCATGTGATTGTCCCCAATCCTTATACCTTGCTTTCTGACATCCCTAGCAGTAAGGCTCACTTTACTGTCATAGACCTCAAAGATGCCTTTTTCACTATTACCTTACACCAAGACTGCCAATTCCTCTTTGCTTTTACATGGACCAACCCAGAAACCGACAGTCTTCCCAGTAACGTGGACAGTCCTCCCCCAAGGGTTTCGAGACAGCCCCCATTTTTTTTTTTTTTTTGCCAGGCTCTGGCCTGGGATCTGGCTATGTGCCCTTTGGCCCCTAGTGTCCTCTTACAGTATGTGGATGACCTTCTGCTCTGCAGCCCCTCACAAGATCTCTCTCAGACACATACTACTATTCTTCTTAACTTCCTTAGCTCTAAAGGATACCGAGTATCTCAACAAAAGGCCCAACTCACCCAGACTTCTATGACTTACCTAGGTCTAAAGATTATCCCGACAACCAAGGCTCTAACTACTGACAGACTCAGCCTTCTCCGAGACCTCTTCCCCCCTTCCACTGGAGAACAAATCTTGTCCTTTTTGGGGTTAACAGGATTCTTCCGGCACTGGGTCCCCAACTATGCTTCACTGGCTAAACCCCTCTACACAGCTGCAAAAGACACCCCTACTGGACCGCTCCCTTCAGAAACAGAGGTCCAAAAGGCTTTCCACAACCTCCGCTCAGCTTTGCTGTCCTCTTCGCCGCTCTTCCTGCCCAATCCCAACCTCCCCTATCACCTGTACACGGATGAAAAAGGGGGCATAGCCTTTCGAGCCCTCATACAGCCTGTGGGCCCTGAAATGTTGCCAGTGGCATTTATCTCCAGTTAGACCCCACCACCTGGGGATGATTCCCCTGCCTACGTGCCCTGGCAGCAGCAGCTTCTCTATAGGCAGATGCAAAAAAGCTAATTCTAGATCAACCCCTAACTATATTCTCACCACACTGCCTGGCCGACCTCCTGGCTTCCAAATTCCTGTCAGACCTTAGCGGCTCTCATCTCCAGAAATTCACCATTACTAAGATACCCCTGCCTCCCACCAGTGAGTGACACACCCTGTCCAATGCTTGTCTGGCCTCATCTGCTGTGGCTGTTGATAGTCACAACTTTGGCTATACTCTTTGCCATTGGACTGGCTGTCACGGCCCCCCCAGGACTGGCCGCCCACACTCCGACTTTCACTGGCCCTTACTTACCTTATCATCTGTTCACTACTCCTGGGGTGCTATTCCTTTGGAACGGCCTGACCTGACCATATGTCTCTAGCCTGCCTTGAGGACTTTATCTTGACCCTACTACAAGACCTCTGGCTGGCTACCCTGATTATTGACTGTGACTCTTTCATCCAGGCAATTTCTGATCTGCACTTACAGGAGACCTTCCTCCTTTTCACAAAAGCTCAAATTGATTTTTTCTCTTTTATCACTCTCCTCCTAATATCATAGCTAAACATGCTCTTGTCACTATTCCTCCTGGCCGTGATAACACGGGTGGGACAACCTACAGCTTGCCCCCGGGGCTACACCAAACGAGACCACAAAAAAACTGGGTTCACAGCCTACACTTAGGTCCACCGAGACTGTTACGTCTCACCTGCCCAGCCATGCTCCCGTGGGGGTAAATGGTATTGGACGGCCAAGAGCCTTGGGACTGCCAAATCAAACTCAGCCTCTAACTGCTATAAAGCTAGCGACAAAGACCTCTGTTTCACCATACAAACCCACTATGAAATGACAGACGGAAAGGGGGCCCAAGATCAGAGACAAAAACAAATCCAACATAAGCTCCAACAGAACTTAATAAAGTTGGCAACTGAAGCCTCTAATCCACACCATGAGCCCAGTAAACTCCTACCCTGAGTTGTACATACAGCAAGGTGAAAAATGCAGAGTCAACTCAACATTCCATCAGTATTAACTTTTATTGATATCAGATTCCTTCCTGCAAAAGTCTTATTTTTTTGTACATTATCTTCTGGCCCAGAAGCCTGTTGATATTTTATGACCCCTTTTTGATAAAGGTTGGTCAGCCAGAACAATAATTTTCCCTTAAAGTGTTCCTTCTTAAATTCCTAGCCTGTGTCACCCTTAAAGTACAGAGTTACATTTTTATGGAGCAAAGATTCAGTGGGTTACAGCAAAGAAAGAACTTATTAACTCAAAGTCTAATGTTGCTAATGCTAAAGCTGCTGCTTGTTTTTCCTACATCCTGACTATATGCACTCCCAGGAACACAATTGATAAGGGATGTGAGAACTTGGCAGCAAACATTGGCTCAACAATGTTGCAAGAGTCTGGATAAACCTGCCAAGTAAGCTAGAATGCTAACAGAAGATTTGAAACACTCTTTTCATGCCCAGGAGATTTATCAACTAGAGCCCTAAGTTAACTCTCTCCAGAGAAAGGTGGTCAGGAACAGCCCCCTGTTAATGTCAGAAGAGTTAGTGAAAGGCACAAAATAGTAAGACAGACAGATTCTGGTTTTGGGGTAGATGCTCAAGCAGGTCCGGGGGTCCATCGTGTCCTGAGGCCTTGCTTATCAGGACTCTTCCTGCATGACCTTGTCATGGGTGATATCTCCCGTTCTGTCCCGGCATCTCCCCCTTTTTAGAGCAGCCACAGCAGAATAGCTAAGAATAGTAGACAGAATGTTTTTTCCTAAAATAAAGTTAGAGAATGTATGGAAAAAATCACTTGCTACTCCTGTGGCAGCAAAATCTAATCGGGAGTGTTCCATGGGCTCTGTCTTCCCTTGAGATCTCGACCGTTCCTCACCCAACCGATCCCCCCAAAATAGATAGAGGCCCAAAATCTCACTCAAAATGCCACTGAAGTAACCTGGCCAATCGGGCCTTTGACCACTGAGGTACTGTACCTCCCAGCCAACGCTTCTTGTGTCCTGGCCAACGACACCTCATTAACCACAGTGGCCTGTGATGGCTCGAGACAAGACCCCCTATCCCCAAACCCTCCATATGCGGAAAGCCCGGGATATTCTTTCTCTGCAATCAAACCACCTTATTACAATGCTTCCCGCCCAACTGGACTCAGCCTTACACCCCAATCTTCCTTACTCCCCACCTGACCATTCTGACAGCCAGGCAATGGAGAACCAAACCCAGTCAACCCGCTGCTGGAGGGCACTAGCTGCAGCTCCCCTGCTCCTTGGGGGAGGTTTATTCACGGCCTTAGGACTAGGGCCTGGAGGATTGGGATCAGCCATGCACTTTTACTACAAGCTGTCCACAGACCTCAATCGAGACCTAGACAAGGTGGCAGACTCCTTAATGGGATTACAGACCCAGATAACCTCTCTGGCAGCAGTGGCTCTCCAAAATCAAAGGGCCCTAGACCTGCTAATGGCTGAAAAAGGGGGAACCTGTCAGTTCCTAAGGGATAGTCCAAAATAAGGTCTGTGAGCTGAGGGAAAGCATCAGACTTAGGCAGGGCTAGTCAGGTGGTTTTGATTTCTCGGGATGGTGGAAGCCGTCTTGGGCAAAATGGTTTCTCCCACTTCTCAGACCCCTGGCAGCCTTGTTCCTCATCCTGTCGATAAGACCTTGTGTTTTTCAGATCATCCTCTAGAGGGTCAGGGAGCTGACCCAGATGGCTACTGGACAGATGTTGATGGTGGCCGTATACTCCAAGCTTCCGTCCAGAGACCCTGAGGCCCCCTAAAGGTCACTGGGATCCAGCCATGACCCTCAGCCCCAACGATGCCCCAGTTCAGCAGGAAGTAGCCAGAAACAATAACGGCACCCCTTATCCTATCAAAAGGGTCAGAATGTAAGGTCAGATCCCAGGGGCCATGATGGGCTGACCCTTCTCTCCCCCGCCAGCAGGGGAAGTTCCTAAGGAAGGAGCCCCCCAGTTCCCGGGGACCAGTGACAGCACACTTTGCCAGCTAAAGCCACCCCACCCCAGCACTGTAGAAGGACCTATCAGCCCGCAACACCTCAGCCTGGCGACCTATCTGACCTATCCTGACCACCCCACGCAACAAACATATAAAAACCACCCCAACACAGTCTGGACACGGACTTCCTCGACTTGCCTCGTTCGGGTCCAGGAACCCCGCCCAGGAGTGCTTCGCCATTAAAAAGCTTGTTAGATACTCTTCTCAGGGTCCTGGTAGTCTTTACCTAACAAGTACTAGAGTGGGTTGCCGTTTCCTTCTCCAGAGGACATTCCCAGCTCAGGGATTGAACCTGAGTTTCCTACATTGTAGGTAGACACTTTACCATCTTGATCTACCAGAGAAGTTATAGATCTTTATTAGGCAGCATCAAATATGTAGAATACCTGTTACACAAATTGAAGAAACTGCTGAAATGAAGAGGAAATACTGGGAAACAATATTCAATAAACCTCCAATTGCCTAGTAAAGTGATAACCAAAACTGGCTAAATCTAAAAGCTACAAAATATTTCCAGGAAAGCTTCTTAAACTTGTTAAAGACTGTTTTACATGTTAAAAATTAATCATTAAGTCATATGCAAGAATGCTAAAATAAAATGCATTACTAGTAGACAAAACAGAGTTCATATGAAGATATTAATACAACCTATCAAAAAGATCAGAGCACCAACTGAAAATTTTAAATATGAAAATTTTGTCATTATAAAAACAAGTTTACTAAATGCCAAACTAGAATAACAAGTGAAAGTTCCTTTTTACTGTCCTTTGGCCTCCCAATCCATCTCCTCTCCAGAAGTATTTTTGCAGTATACTATTTCAGCTTTTTATGTATTTACATACACACATGCTATCATGGACTGAACTGTGTCTCCTCCAAATTCCTGTTCAAGTTCTAACTCCCAGTATCTCAAATGTGACTGTATATGGAGATAGGACCTTTAAAGAGGTTAATTAAGATTAAACAGGGTCATTAGGGTGGACCCTAATATATGACTGATATACTTATGAGAAGAGATTAAGACACAGACATGNGGATGTGGTAAAGAAAACTTAGAGAACCAATAAACTAATAAATAGCCTGCAGTTAAAATTGCTACAAGCAGTAAAATTTTATCTATCTTATCCCTCTAAGAACTCCATCCTGTAAGTCATTTTTAAGCAGAAGATGCTTACTAATAAAGTAACTCAAAAATTTAAAAAGCATATATGCTTTGGTTATCAAGCAAACACTAACATTCAGTGAGACTACCATACCACAGTACCACCTAGTGACAGAAATGGAATGGACAAACTTAATAGGTTGCCCTCAAGTTTAATAATTCCAGAATCTGATTATGATTTTGCTGAAATATACACTTTAAGATGTGTATAAGAGACAGCAGCCAACACCTTATCTCAGATTTCTAGCCTCCAGAACTGTGAGAAAATAAATTTCTATTGTTTAAGCCACCTAGTCTATGGTACTTTTGAGGCAGGAGGCACATGGATCGCCCTAGGATAAAGCAACTGGAGATTCATTCTCTATGGATCAAAACTCCAAGACAATAAATAGCAGGACAATTAAGGGAGAAGGCTGGGCCCTGCTCAGACCATGTATTTCTCATTCTCAAAGTCAGGAGACCTCCCCAACCACACATGCACAGAAAAGTTCCTTGGAGGCCAAAGGGGAGTTATGTCAAGGGATGTTCCCTACCCATACGCCTTTTCGGTAAAATCCCTCTTGGTTAAGAGATGTGATCCCAACCACACAGGATCCTGAGATATACCACATATGGACTGTGAACCTGGCAAATCAAAATGACTGGCCAAAGGAAACCTGGAAAAAATACCCCATAAAAGTAATTCAAACTGCCATTAGGGCACAACTCAGGGCCTCCCCCTCTAGTCTGCCCATGTGCCTATCCACACAGATTGTACTATTTTTCCTCTTAGTAAATACTTAACTTGCCTCACTACTTTCCATCTTTGTGGGAATTATTTTCTGCAAAGCCGCAGATCCAGAGCCCTTGTCACTGACCGCCAGTCTTGTGGCTAGGATCTGGTGCTTTCACTGCCTTGACCCAGTCCAGTCTCTGGCTGGTAACCCAGCCCCGCTCCAAGCCATGGCAGGCTGAGGCCACCCGAGATCACTTTGTTACAGCAGCCCTAGCAAACACATATGTACAGGCAGCTGTTAAGCCACCACAGTTAAGAATGGCTGAAGAAAGAGTTCACACTTGGCAGATATTTGTATACTTAAAAATATGTATATATTACAATGACAAGTTACTCAAGATCAGTTAAAAATAATTTGATAAGTAAACCAATAGAAGCTTCAAATTCTCTTTTCTAGTATGCTTTTAAAGCATGGTAAGTTAATTTTAAAAAGCCTACACTCTTAGGATATAGTTTCTCCACTCTAACATCTCTCACCCCTGGATGTGGTAAAGAAAACTTAGAGAACCAATAAACTAATAAATAGCCTGCAGTTAAAATTGCTACAAGCAGTAAAATTTTATCTATCTTATCCCTCTAAGAACTCCATCCTGTAAGTCATTTTTAAGCAGAAGATGCTTACTAATAAAGTAACTCAAAAATTTAAAAAGCATATATGCTTTGGTTATCAAGCAAACACTAACATTCAGTGAGACTACCATACCACAGTACCACCTAGTGACAGAAATGGAATGGACAAACTTAATAGGTTGCCCTCAAGTTTAATAATTCCAGAATCTGATTATGATTTTGCTGAAATATACACTTTACGTAGAAATGAGCCTTCTATTCTGATGCATGGTGCTGAAATATACCCTTTACATAGAAATGAGCCTTCTGTTCCAATGTATGGTACTAAAGCAAACATTATTTATTCCATGTTAGACTTTGTTTTGATTTGGTTATAGGCTTTAATCACTCATTTCATTAGTATTCTGAGTGCTTGCTACATGTGAGACACTATGCCCTATTCTGGAAGACAAAACAAGGTGATTGGAATGTACCTGTCTTTTAGGTGCATAAAATCTCATCTTCTCCACAAGACATACATAATAACTGTATTAGTAGAAAAAGGTGCTATAGGAATTCAGAGAAAGAAGAAATCAATGTCTTACAAGCTTGTAAGGAATGGTTCTATTGGCATAAATTGGTCCTTGAGCTAAGATTTGAACAAAAGAAAGAAGTTAGAGGGAGGACATTTCAGACAGAGGGTATGATAAATATGAAGGAACAAAAGCAAAAAAACAGCACAAGTTTCAAGGAACAGTGAACAATCCAGGGTGGTTGGAGGGGCAGGGTATTTATAGGGAAATAGTTAATATGGC
>SJYW01018550.1:157528-187405 GCA_006410735.1 Raphicerus campestris | reverse complement strand
AGCTAGGTGAAAATTCTTTAGGGCCTTGAACAGCAGGCTAAGGTGTAGAGTCCACTGAAGTCCACAAGCAGGGAAGTGATCCTTAACAGAGTCATGTTTCAGAACGCATAATCCGGATGTTTTTTGTGTGGGATGGGATGAAAGGATGAATGCCTAAAGGTAGTGAGAAAAGTCATGCATAAACTTACACAGACCTAAAACTAGGGCAGAAGTTGAGAGACTGAAAAGGACAGAATAGGCCATTGCTACTACAATGAAGTATTCACCTACCTCACAGGGCTACTGTGAAGATCAAAGGATATAATAAAATATTTGAAAAGTTTATTTACTCACTAGTGACAAACCTTAAAATGGTGTGGAGAGCAGAAAAGAAGACTTTAGGGAGATTTTAGAAAAAGGAGGAAAAAAATGATTAAAAGACCTAATTTTGGTAAAGACTGAGAAAAAAAAAAAAAAGACTGAGTACTAAGGAAAATAATGCCTAGAAGTAAAAAGAAACAGGGTCTAAAGTTTGTTGTCTCAGCAATATAAAAATTATGTACATGTAAGAACTGGAATTCAAGGGGAAAATGGAAAATAAGAAGTGAGACTGTGGGTATTTTTCTCATGTTTCTATTAGATGTGATTTTATACAGTTAAAAAGAGAAATGTATAAATAAAATAAAAAAGGAAAATTATAAGAATCACATACAGAACAGGCAACTTTGCCTCTATTTACAGTCTATTTTATAACACAGCAAGAACACACTCCACACTCCCTTGAAAAAGCAACAACTTTAAGATCACAACACTGAATATAAATGTATTACCGTATGTTCCATTTAATAAAAACAGGTTTTTATGCATCTGTGCATTTTTCTAGAGGGGAAGTTCATAGCCTTTATTAGAGTCTCAAAGGACCTATTGTTCTAAATAAAAGTTTAGAACCACTATTATGAACTTTTATCCTCCCTACTATTAATTACCAATTCAAATCAGTATGTCGATGGTTTAGAAAATGTTATTTATTCAACTATTTCAGAATGAGGGGTCCTCTGAATTCCTCTTCTCAATCCCCAATGCACTTCTGCAAGTGGCAGAAGACCTTTAGACCTAGAAAGGTTTTAAGACCTTTTTATTTCCACTCCTATCATTCACAGCCCATGTTTAAGCTTCATCTTCATTTTATAAAAATTTTTATAGTAATGCTGCTATTCTCCACCACTTCCTTAGAACCTTTTCTACTTTCCCAGATGATTTTAGAACCTAGCTTACTTTTCCTCCACTCTAATTCCATCTCCCCAAGACTGGAAAATACTACACTCAGCATCAATCTCAGTTCTCCTACTCCTATACTTAGATCAATAAGTAGTATCAGAAGAGATTGAATACAGTTTTACTCTATTAAAAATTCATGTGAACTTCAATGTAGCCTATGTTGTTCCTAGAAACCTACTACTAGTAATAAACTAGGATCACAAAGTAGAGGTAGTATATATTCAAAGGGATCAGTCAGTTCAGTTGCTCATCAGTTCCTTGTCACTAGCAGAAAACCTTTTGTAAAATGAGTGTTTGATTGTATTAAACTCCCTCTTCACCAATATCTTACACATTGACCTTCCTCCATTGCCTCTTTAGCAGTTTCTTAGAGCTATCTGAGGTGCTATCTCCCAAGCTGTTGTCCTCATTTGTGCATCTTTTTAGTTGACAAGTTATGGTGACTGATGAAGGGACTGAGAGTAGACTTCTCTCTTTCACCTGAACGCCATGAGGGATCAGAGCTTTGGTACTAGCAGCAGCCTCTTGCACCCATCTGATGCCCTAGGGAGTGCACACAAATTTGGGTAAGACTCACCTGGTTCTCAGATCTCCCATATTGGTTGGGTTCCTTAATTTTACTTGGTGGTGGAACAGGTTACCTGTCCCCTTCCAGGCAAAAGATACTTGCAGGGGAGGGGCAGTTGAAATATACCACGGCATATCTACTCAAGGTCTACATGCAAAGTGGGGCTCGGAGTGGGGATCAGTTGAAATATACTGAGAAATACCTATGCAGCTGAAAGATACTTGGTGGGGAGGGTCTGGATGAAAGACACCGTGGGGGGGTGTTGCTGGTTGAAAGATACCAGGGAATACCTACCCAGTGGAAAGGTACTGAGGGGGGCGAGGCGCTAATTGAAAGATACGAAGGTTGCTCAGTTGGAGGAGACTGAATGGTCTTGTGCTAAGTAGTTTGGACACCAGGTAAGAGGCTGACGTAATGCTTTTCCTCAATTTGGCTGCAATAATAGAATTCATCAGGATAAAAGTGAAAGGTGAATTTTATCCATGACAAATTAAATTTAAAATAGGAAATAGGTCCTCTCAAATACAGAAAACAAGGGGCATCAGAAAGCAGCTTTTAACACTCCAGCCAGGGTTAGAGAAGTGAAAGTTGTTCAGTCGTGTCCGACTCTTTGCGACCCCCATAGACTTATTCTCCAGGCAAGAATACTGGAGTGGGTAGCCTTTCCCTTCTCCAGGGGATCTTCCTGACCCAGGTATCAAACCGGGGTCTCCTGCATTGAAGGCAGATTCTTTACCCACTGAGCTATCAGGGAATCCCAGCATTATGTACATACAAAACTAGGTACTTGCAAGTACCTAGTTAATTGGGGAAATTATACTAAAGGAAATCTCAACCTAAAATGTCCAAATTGTTATTCTTATGATATTCCAAGGAGAAGAAAATGGCAACTCACTCCAGTGTTCTTGCCTGGAGAATCCCAGGGACAGAGGAGCCTGGTGGGCTGTCATCTATGGGGTCGCGTGGAGTCAGACTCAACTGAAGCGACTTAGCAGCAGCAGCATGATATTCCAAAATTGCTATTTTTACAGGCACCATTAGAAAAAGCCACGTGTAAGATCAAACAGACTGAATGGATTGCTTACTTTGCTATCTAGAAGGTTCTAAAAGAGGAAACAACAGAGTAACTTCTTTTCAGGAAACCAAGAAATTGCTTGAAACTACACTGGAGCTAAAAAAGGCCACTATCACTAACTCTGCCAGGTCACAGGTGTAGTGGGACTGGGAACTCACATTTGGGGAATTTATGCCATTTGGTTTTTGATTTCTGGGCATCTCTTTGCCATCCTCTTGAGGAATTGTTGTCATTTGGCTTTTGGTTTCTGGGCATCACTTCGCTGTTTGTTCTGTTAAGGCTTTTGACTTTGGGGCATCTCTTTGCCTTTTGTTTTATTTGGAGTGATGTAGGAGACAGGAAGAATAAAAGAAAAGCAGGCCACAGCAAGGGCCACAAAAGAAATTATAATTATTGACAAACTGGATGTTATATAGCATGAGACTCTTGGAACAAGTCCAGAGGAAATAGTTCATAATCTTGAAAAAAAATATGATTCTGGAGTCGGAAAACTGACCCCAGACTGTTTCTCAACTGGCGTCTCGGAGTCACATGTTTTACGTATCTGGTAGAAAATCTATAGATACGAATATTAGTTACTGATTTGTTACTGTTTCCTAATTACTCAATGGTTAATGATCATTTTGTTCTTTGGCCCTGAAGGCCACATGAGTTATAGTTTAACTCCCCGTATATTCTTTCATTCACGGCTGAAAGTATAATAAAGCTGGCTTGGATTCAGTTTCAGCACCTTCACCTTGGTCCCCTGATCCTCGCTTTTCTCTGAATTCCTATGTCGCATTTCTCAAGTCTCTCGCAGTATCCTGCTTTCGGAAATCCTGCTTGTTGAGCTGGTCTCGACAGTGTGACTTCCAGTGGTAAGGTTCTGGTTTGGTTTGGTTACTTTTGTTTGAGTGTACAGATATCAAGTACAAATTGCTTGAGATAAAATGGGAAGCACTTCCTGTAGGGTTCCACACCACACCTGGGACCTCTTTGGGAAAAATTTTAAATGACTGGTCAACCTATAGCTGTGATCCCGTGACAAAGAAAAATCGCCTAAAATTATTAGATCTTTATTGCCACAGGATGGGAAAATGGACTAAAGTTCCCTTATGTCCAGGACTCTTCTCCTATAACTAACAGTCTAGGGCTGCTCAAACTAAGACTTCCACTTGCCCATAGGGGCAATCCTTGCTGGGACCAGTCCACCTTTACTCTCAAGGACAATTTGAGCACTATCTGGCCTAAATTTTGGTTATGAAACTATGACCACAGAACAATAAAGATGATTTTTGACAGTGTGGTCACAATATTCTTTAGACTCCAGAGAAAGCTTGAAGGAAAAATTAACTCTTTAAAACTCTTGTGCTAAGAGAATAAGTAAGTAAGTAAAGTCACTCAGTCATCTCCGACTCTTTGCAACCCCATGGACTGTAGCCTACCATGCTCCTCCGTCCATGGGATTTTCCAGGCAAGAGTACTGGAGTGGGTTGCCATTTCCTTCTCCAGAGGATCTTCCCAACCCAGGGATCGAACCTGGGTCTCCCGCATTGTAGGCAGATGCTTTACCGTCAGTCCTACTATACCTTGAAGACCAGAGCTCTCTCAATCACTTATCTTATTTAGACCATCTCTGAATTCCTTAAACTGAAGACAAAAAAGGGAACAAAGCCTTTTTAAAATTTTCCTATTCCAGCTCTTATTTACAATTCAGTTCAGTTGGTCAATCATGCCCAACTCTTTGTGATCCCATGGACTACAGCATGCCAGGCTTCCCTGCCGATCTTAAACTTCCAGAGCTTGCTCAAACTCATGTCCATCAAGTCAATGATGCCATCCAACCATCTCATTATTTACAATTAGTGGGTTTTATATTGTGATACCTGATTTATGACTAAGTTTAGAAGATGAAGCTCGATCTTGCATTGTGCCTACCAGGATCCGTGTATATCTCAGTATGTGTTTTTGTCTTTGGATAATATTGCTGAGGTTAATTTGTAAATGAGTTCTAATAATCTTATTGGCCTAAAGAAAAGTAAGCAGTCACAAACCAAGCAACTCTAAATATAAGAGAAACTAACCTAAATGAGTTTTAGGTTCACATGAACTGGGAAATATTCAGTATTAAATGAATAACTGTTATTAATGTTTGTTTGCTGATCTAACTAATACAGACAGGTCTAAGAATTATTAATATTAAGCACAATATTTTCATTGTGCCTAGGTTTAATATTGGAGAAGGCAATGGCACCCCACTCCAGTACTCTTGCCTGGAAAATCCATGGATGGAGGAGCCTGGTGGGCTGCAGTCCATGGGGTCGCTAAGAACCTGACACGACTGAACGACTTCACTTTGACTTTTCACTTTCATGCCTTGGAGAAGGAAATGGCAACCCATTCCAGTATTCTTGCCTGGAGAATCCCAGGGATGGGGGAGCCTGGTGGGCTGTCGTCTATGGGGTCACACAGAGTTGGACACGACTAAAGCGACTTAGCAGGAGCAGGTTTAATATATAAATACAAATATGTCAGCAAGGAAAGTAACTCAAGTGAAGAAACTTTTAAGGAAAGAAAATGTAAATGATACAGGAGCTTTGAGATAAACTCTATTAAGAATAATTACACTTTAGGAATGTTTGTCTAAAATACTCTGTCCAGATTTTGGTGGCCTGAATTTCTAGTGGTGTGCTAAACTAAGTGATGAAAGTTTACTGAATAGCTAGGTTATTTCCAAACAAAATAAGATTCTGAAACAGTGACTACTGAAAACTAATTTCCTCTTACAGAGAAACTAAAGAGATTTTGGACTATTAATGAATAATGTTTGGTGCCATCCTGAGATGTTTCCTATAAGAAAGCGATTGATTTTTTTTTTAAGGAATTATCACTGGCAGGGCAGTCTCAGGATGGCAGAGGAATAGGACAGGGAGACCACTTTTCCCCCCACAAATACATCAAAAAGATCATTGCTTGTGCAGCAACTCCCACAGGACAACTTCTAAATGCTGGCAGAGGATCCCAGAAAAGCAAACCAATCTCCTCAGAATGAGGCAGGGCAAAGGATAAAGACAAAAAGGGAGACAAAGGATTTCAGGACGCAGGTCCATCCTGGGGAGGGAGTCATGAAGGAGAAGTTTCCAAACAATAGGAAACCCTTTCACAGGCAGGGTCAGTGGGGAGCTTAGGAACCACAGAGGAAAGCACAACTGAGAAACTTCACCACAGAAATTGTGCCAAATGGCAATTAACAGTTGAGAAGTGGCTCACACACTCATGTCCACCCATATCAAGTGGGGGCTGTGTGTGGAGGCATGGGCTGCATCGTCAGCCCTCAGGGAAAGGACCAGGGTTCAGTATCATGAGAACACTCAGAGGGGGCTAATGTGACATACCATAGACAGAAAGGGGAAAACTGTGGGATCGCCAGAAAAACAAAGGACCATTACCAAAGGAAGGCTCTAACACCACACTCTGACTCCTGGCACGCTCACAGAACAAAGGATCACACCCTAGTGAATACTGAAGGGGGGAAAGCTGGCTGCCATTTATGGCCTCAGAGGCAGAGAGGCAGGCGTGCAACAGCCAGAGGCAGAAAGCAAGGGGTGGCTGCAATCTCAGCCCCAGAGATGGCATCTGCCACCAAACTGTAAGCAGATTGCCAGTTGATACCCATGTCTTCCGGGGATCTTGGACAGCTCAGATCTACCAGAAGTCAGGAGTGTCACAACCTAAGACCAGCTCCTCTGAGGAGACACATAGTCCACCTGGGACTATGCCCTTGCAGCTCACCCAGGAGCCCAAGTAGCTTTTCACTGGGAGATGCATGCTCACCTTGGGCTGTGACAACGCCCATGTGCTTCAGCCACTGCAGGTGCTCCACACATAAGCCAGTAGTGTTTGCAGTGTCCCTCCTTCTCCAGAGCACAACAGAGAATTAATCTCCAAAATATTCATGCAGCTCAATACCAGTAAAATAAAGAACCCAATCAAAAAGGGGCCAGAAGACCTAAACAGACATTTCACTAAAGATGATATAGAGATGGCTAATAATCACACGAAAAGATGCTAAAAATCACTTATTATTAGAGAAATGGAAATCAAAACCACAATGAGGTATCATCTCACACTGGTAAGAATGGTCATCATCAAAAAGTCTACAAACAATAAATTCTGGAGAGGGTGTGGAGAAAAGGGAACCCTTTAGCATTGCTGCTGAGAATGCAAGTTGATATAGCCACTATGGAGAACAGTATGGAGATTCCTTAAAATACTAGGAATAAAAAAAATCTTATGACCCAGCAACCTCACTACTGGGCATATAACCTGAGGAAACCAGAACTGAAAAAGACACATGCACCCCAAAGTTTATTGCAGCTCTATCAATAGCTAGGACATAGAAGCAACCTAGATGTCCATTGGCCAATGAATAGATAAGGAAGTTTTTATAGCTATACACAATGGAATATTACTCAGCTATAAAAGGGTATGCATTTGAGTCAGCTCTAATGAGGTGGATGAACCTAGAGCCTATTATACAGAGTGAAGTAAGAGAAAGACAAATACCATATATTAATGCATATATTCAGAATCTAGAAAGTTGGTACCAACATCAACCATATTGATGTATGACAAAAACCTATGCTTTACAATATTGTAAAGCAATTATCCTCCAATTAAATAAATTTTTTTAAAAAGAATTATCACTGGTATTTATGTTCACCAATCTACAGAATGCTAATATGAATGACAATTCATGGTTGCTTAAGGAAAGTAGGATGTGTCTTTTCAGTATGGCATGAGGAATGGAATTGCATTTTATGAGGGGAAAAGAAGTAGGTGTGACTTACCCTTGGCTGTTTTAGGATGGGAAAGCAAAGTAATGGAGTAATGGGTACAGAAAGTAATAATTTTTGTGGAAAGTGGACCCTGAAAAACAGAGTTCTGTGCATGGTCAGTACTAAGTTTAATAGCATTTGCTACTGGTCAAGAGAATAAATACACTTAATTTCACAATATATTGTAATATATATCCCAGTTGTTATTAGTTGGGGCTATGATACTGTAATAATATTTTTTAAAATTTACATCCAGAGAGGAAGTTATTCATGATGGTTTTGTGCCAGCTGTTTTTAAGGTTTTGGATCACATTATAGATATTTAGAACTATTATCTTGTGACTTATGTANATTTTAGAAAAAGGAGGAAAAAAATGATTAAAAGACCTAATTTTGGTAAAGACTGAGATTAAAAAAAAAAAGACTGAGTACTAAGGAAAATAATGCCTAGAAGTAAAAAGAAACAGGGTCTAAAGTTTGTTGTCTCAGCAATATAAAAATTATGTACATGTAAGAACTGGAATTCAAGGGGAAAATGGAAAATAAGAAGTGAGACTGTGGGTATTTTTCTCATGTTTCTATTAGATGTGATTTTATACAGTTAAAAAGAGAAATGTATAAATAAAATAAAAAAGGAAAATTATAAGAATCACATACAGAACAGGCAACTTTGCCTCTATTTACAGTCTATTTTATAACACAGCAAGAACACACTCCACACTCCCTTGAAAAAGCAACAACTTTAAGATCACAACACTGAATATAAATGTATTACCGTATGTTCCATTTAATAAAAACAGGTTTTTATGCATCTGTGCATTTTTCTAGAGGGGAAGTTCATAGCCTTTATTAGAGTCTCAAAGGACCTATTGTTCTAAATAAAAGTTTAGAACCACTATTATGAACTTTTATCCTCCCTACTATTAATTACCAATTCAAATCAGTATGTCGATGGTTTAGAAAATGTTATTTATTCAACTATTTCAGAATGAGGGGTCCTCTGAATTCCTCTTCTCAATCCCCAATGCACTTCTGCAAGTGGCAGAAGACCTTTAGACCTAGAAAGGTTTTAAGACCTTTTTATTTCCACTCCTATCATTCACAGCCCATGTTTAAGCTTCATCTTCATTTTATAAAAATTTTTATAGTAATGCTGCTATTCTCCACCACTTCCTTAGAACCTTTTCTACTTTCCCAGATGATTTTAGAACCTAGCTTACTTTTCCTCCACTCTAATTCCATCTCCCCAAGACTGGAAAATACTACACTCAGCATCAATCTCAGTTCTCCTACTCCTATACTTAGATCAATAAGTAGTATCAGAAGAGATTGAATACAGTTTTACTCTATTAAAAATTCATGTGAACTTCAATGTAGCCTATGTTGTTCCTAGAAACCTACTACTAGTAATAAACTAGGATCACAAAGTAGAGGTAGTATATATTCAAAGGGATCAGTCAGTTCAGTTGCTCATCAGTTCCTTGTCACTAGCAGAAAACCTTTTGTAAAATGAGTGTTTGATTGTATTAAACTCCCTCTTCACCAATATCTTACACATTGACCTTCCTCCATTGCCTCTTTAGCAGTTTCTTAGAGCTATCTGAGGTGCTATCTCCCAAGCTGTTGTCCTCATTTGTGCATCTTTTTAGTTGACAAGTTATGGTGACTGATGAAGGGACTGAGAGTAGACTTCTCTCTTTCACCTGAACGCCATGAGGGATCAGAGCTTTGGTACTAGCAGCAGCCTCTTGCACCCATCTGATGCCCTAGGGAGTGCACACAAATTTGGGTAAGACTCACCTGGTTCTCAGATCTCCCATATTGGTTGGGTTCCTTAATTTTACTTGGTGGTGGAACAGGTTACCTGTCCCCTTCCAGGCAAAAGATACTTGCAGGGGAGGGGCAGTTGAAATATACCACGGCATATCTACTCAAGGTCTACATGCAAAGTGGGGCTCGGAGTGGGGATCAGTTGAAATATACTGAGAAATACCTATGCAGCTGAAAGATACTTGGTGGGGAGGGTCTGGATGAAAGACACCGTGGGGGGGTGTTGCTGGTTGAAAGATACCAGGGAATACCTACCCAGTGGAAAGGTACTGAGGGGGGCGAGGCGCTAATTGAAAGATACGAAGGTTGCTCAGTTGGAGGAGACTGAATGGTCTTGTGCTAAGTAGTTTGGACACCAGGTAAGAGGCTGACGTAATGCTTTTCCTCAATTTGGCTGCAATAATAGAATTCATCAGGATAAAAGTGAAAGGTGAATTTTATCCATGACAAATTAAATTTAAAATAGGAAATAGGTCCTCTCAAATACAGAAAACAAGGGGCATCAGAAAGCAGCTTTTAACACTCCAGCCAGGGTTAGAGAAGTGAAAGTTGTTCAGTCGTGTCCGACTCTTTGCGACCCCCATAGACTTATTCTCCAGGCAAGAATACTGGAGTGGGTAGCCTTTCCCTTCTCCAGGGGATCTTCCTGACCCAGGTATCAAACCGGGGTCTCCTGCATTGAAGGCAGATTCTTTACCCACTGAGCTATCAGGGAATCCCAGCATTATGTACATACAAAACTAGGTACTTGCAAGTACCTAGTTAATTGGGGAAATTATACTAAAGGAAATCTCAACCTAAAATGTCCAAATTGTTATTCTTATGATATTCCAAGGAGAAGAAAATGGCAACTCACTCCAGTGTTCTTGCCTGGAGAATCCCAGGGACAGAGGAGCCTGGTGGGCTGTCATCTATGGGGTCGCGTGGAGTCAGACTCAACTGAAGCGACTTAGCAGCAGCAGCATGATATTCCAAAATTGCTATTTTTACAGGCACCATTAGAAAAAGCCACGTGTAAGATCAAACAGACTGAATGGATTGCTTACTTTGCTATCTAGAAGGTTCTAAAAGAGGAAACAACAGAGTAACTTCTTTTCAGGAAACCAAGAAATTGCTTGAAACTACACTGGAGCTAAAAAAGGCCACTATCACTAACTCTGCCAGGTCACAGGTGTAGTGGGACTGGGAACTCACATTTGGGGAATTTATGCCATTTGGTTTTTGATTTCTGGGCATCTCTTTGCCATCCTCTTGAGGAATTGTTGTCATTTGGCTTTTGGTTTCTGGGCATCACTTCGCTGTTTGTTCTGTTAAGGCTTTTGACTTTGGGGCATCTCTTTGCCTTTTGTTTTATTTGGAGTGATGTAGGAGACAGGAAGAATAAAAGAAAAGCAGGCCACAGCAAGGGCCACAAAAGAAATTATAATTATTGACAAACTGGATGTTATATAGCATGAGACTCTTGGAACAAGTCCAGAGGAAATAGTTCATAATCTTGAAAAAAAATATGATTCTGGAGTCGGAAAACTGACCCCAGACTGTTTCTCAACTGGCGTCTCGGAGTCACATGTTTTACGTATCTGGTAGAAAATCTATAGATACGAATATTAGTTACTGATTTGTTACTGTTTCCTAATTACTCAATGGTTAATGATCATTTTGTTCTTTGGCCCTGAAGGCCACATGAGTTATAGTTTAACTCCCCGTATATTCTTTCATTCACGGCTGAAAGTATAATAAAGCTGGCTTGGATTCAGTTTCAGCACCTTCACCTTGGTCCCCTGATCCTCGCTTTTCTCTGAATTCCTATGTCGCATTTCTCAAGTCTCTCGCAGTATCCTGCTTTCGGAAATCCTGCTTGTTGAGCTGGTCTCGACAGTGTGACTTCCAGTGGTAAGGTTCTGGTTTGGTTTGGTTACTTTTGTTTGAGTGTACAGATATCAAGTACAAATTGCTTGAGATAAAATGGGAAGCACTTCCTGTAGGGTTCCACACCACACCTGGGACCTCTTTGGGAAAAATTTTAAATGACTGGTCAACCTATAGCTGTGATCCCGTGACAAAGAAAAATCGCCTAAAATTATTAGATCTTTATTGCCACAGGATGGGAAAATGGACTAAAGTTCCCTTATGTCCAGGACTCTTCTCCTATAACTAACAGTCTAGGGCTGCTCAAACTAAGACTTCCACTTGCCCATAGGGGCAATCCTTGCTGGGACCAGTCCACCTTTACTCTCAAGGACAATTTGAGCACTATCTGGCCTAAATTTTGGTTATGAAACTATGACCACAGAACAATAAAGATGATTTTTGACAGTGTGGTCACAATATTCTTTAGACTCCAGAGAAAGCTTGAAGGAAAAATTAACTCTTTAAAACTCTTGTGCTAAGAGAATAAGTAAGTAAGTAAAGTCACTCAGTCATCTCCGACTCTTTGCAACCCCATGGACTGTAGCCTACCATGCTCCTCCGTCCATGGGATTTTCCAGGCAAGAGTACTGGAGTGGGTTGCCATTTCCTTCTCCAGAGGATCTTCCCAACCCAGGGATCGAACCTGGGTCTCCCGCATTGTAGGCAGATGCTTTACCGTCAGTCCTACTATACCTTGAAGACCAGAGCTCTCTCAATCACTTATCTTATTTAGACCATCTCTGAATTCCTTAAACTGAAGACAAAAAAGGGAACAAAGCCTTTTTAAAATTTTCCTATTCCAGCTCTTATTTACAATTCAGTTCAGTTGGTCAATCATGCCCAACTCTTTGTGATCCCATGGACTACAGCATGCCAGGCTTCCCTGCCGATCTTAAACTTCCAGAGCTTGCTCAAACTCATGTCCATCAAGTCAATGATGCCATCCAACCATCTCATTATTTACAATTAGTGGGTTTTATATTGTGATACCTGATTTATGACTAAGTTTAGAAGATGAAGCTCGATCTTGCATTGTGCCTACCAGGATCCGTGTATATCTCAGTATGTGTTTTTGTCTTTGGATAATATTGCTGAGGTTAATTTGTAAATGAGTTCTAATAATCTTATTGGCCTAAAGAAAAGTAAGCAGTCACAAACCAAGCAACTCTAAATATAAGAGAAACTAACCTAAATGAGTTTTAGGTTCACATGAACTGGGAAATATTCAGTATTAAATGAATAACTGTTATTAATGTTTGTTTGCTGATCTAACTAATACAGACAGGTCTAAGAATTATTAATATTAAGCACAATATTTTCATTGTGCCTAGGTTTAATATTGGAGAAGGCAATGGCACCCCACTCCAGTACTCTTGCCTGGAAAATCCATGGATGGAGGAGCCTGGTGGGCTGCAGTCCATGGGGTCGCTAAGAACCTGACACGACTGAACGACTTCACTTTGACTTTTCACTTTCATGCCTTGGAGAAGGAAATGGCAACCCATTCCAGTATTCTTGCCTGGAGAATCCCAGGGATGGGGGAGCCTGGTGGGCTGTCGTCTATGGGGTCACACAGAGTTGGACACGACTAAAGCGACTTAGCAGGAGCAGGTTTAATATATAAATACAAATATGTCAGCAAGGAAAGTAACTCAAGTGAAGAAACTTTTAAGGAAAGAAAATGTAAATGATACAGGAGCTTTGAGATAAACTCTATTAAGAATAATTACACTTTAGGAATGTTTGTCTAAAATACTCTGTCCAGATTTTGGTGGCCTGAATTTCTAGTGGTGTGCTAAACTAAGTGATGAAAGTTTACTGAATAGCTAGGTTATTTCCAAACAAAATAAGATTCTGAAACAGTGACTACTGAAAACTAATTTCCTCTTACAGAGAAACTAAAGAGATTTTGGACTATTAATGAATAATGTTTGGTGCCATCCTGAGATGTTTCCTATAAGAAAGCGATTGATTTTTTTTTTAAGGAATTATCACTGGCAGGGCAGTCTCAGGATGGCAGAGGAATAGGACAGGGAGACCACTTTTCCCCCCACAAATACATCAAAAAGATCATTGCTTGTGCAGCAACTCCCACAGGACAACTTCTAAATGCTGGCAGAGGATCCCAGAAAAGCAAACCAATCTCCTCAGAATGAGGCAGGGCAAAGGATAAAGACAAAAAGGGAGACAAAGGATTTCAGGACGCAGGTCCATCCTGGGGAGGGAGTCATGAAGGAGAAGTTTCCAAACAATAGGAAACCCTTTCACAGGCAGGGTCAGTGGGGAGCTTAGGAACCACAGAGGAAAGCACAACTGAGAAACTTCACCACAGAAATTGTGCCAAATGGCAATTAACAGTTGAGAAGTGGCTCACACACTCATGTCCACCCATATCAAGTGGGGGCTGTGTGTGGAGGCATGGGCTGCATCGTCAGCCCTCAGGGAAAGGACCAGGGTTCAGTATCATGAGAACACTCAGAGGGGGCTAATGTGACATACCATAGACAGAAAGGGGAAAACTGTGGGATCGCCAGAAAAACAAAGGACCATTACCAAAGGAAGGCTCTAACACCACACTCTGACTCCTGGCACGCTCACAGAACAAAGGATCACACCCTAGTGAATACTGAAGGGGGGAAAGCTGGCTGCCATTTATGGCCTCAGAGGCAGAGAGGCAGGCGTGCAACAGCCAGAGGCAGAAAGCAAGGGGTGGCTGCAATCTCAGCCCCAGAGATGGCATCTGCCACCAAACTGTAAGCAGATTGCCAGTTGATACCCATGTCTTCCGGGGATCTTGGACAGCTCAGATCTACCAGAAGTCAGGAGTGTCACAACCTAAGACCAGCTCCTCTGAGGAGACACATAGTCCACCTGGGACTATGCCCTTGCAGCTCACCCAGGAGCCCAAGTAGCTTTTCACTGGGAGATGCATGCTCACCTTGGGCTGTGACAACGCCCATGTGCTTCAGCCACTGCAGGTGCTCCACACATAAGCCAGTAGTGTTTGCAGTGTCCCTCCTTCTCCAGAGCACAACAGAGAATTAATCTCCAAAATATTCATGCAGCTCAATACCAGTAAAATAAAGAACCCAATCAAAAAGGGGCCAGAAGACCTAAACAGACATTTCACTAAAGATGATATAGAGATGGCTAATAATCACACGAAAAGATGCTAAAAATCACTTATTATTAGAGAAATGGAAATCAAAACCACAATGAGGTATCATCTCACACTGGTAAGAATGGTCATCATCAAAAAGTCTACAAACAATAAATTCTGGAGAGGGTGTGGAGAAAAGGGAACCCTTTAGCATTGCTGCTGAGAATGCAAGTTGATATAGCCACTATGGAGAACAGTATGGAGATTCCTTAAAATACTAGGAATAAAAAAAATCTTATGACCCAGCAACCTCACTACTGGGCATATAACCTGAGGAAACCAGAACTGAAAAAGACACATGCACCCCAAAGTTTATTGCAGCTCTATCAATAGCTAGGACATAGAAGCAACCTAGATGTCCATTGGCCAATGAATAGATAAGGAAGTTTTTATAGCTATACACAATGGAATATTACTCAGCTATAAAAGGGTATGCATTTGAGTCAGCTCTAATGAGGTGGATGAACCTAGAGCCTATNGGGCATCTCTTTGCCTTTTGTTTTATTTGGAGTGATGTAGGAGACAGGAAGAATAAAAGAAAAGCAGGCCACAGCAAGGGCCACAAAAGAAATTATAATTATTGACAAACTGGATGTTATATAGCATGAGACTCTTGGAACAAGTCCAGAGGAAATAGTTCATAATCTTGAAAAAAAATATGATTCTGGAGTCGGAAAACTGACCCCAGACTGTTTCTCAACTGGCGTCTCGGAGTCACATGTTTTACGTATCTGGTAGAAAATCTATAGATACGAATATTAGTTACTGATTTGTTACTGTTTCCTAATTACTCAATGGTTAATGATCATTTTGTTCTTTGGCCCTGAAGGCCACATGAGTTATAGTTTAACTCCCCGTATATTCTTTCATTCACGGCTGAAAGTATAATAAAGCTGGCTTGGATTCAGTTTCAGCACCTTCACCTTGGTCCCCTGATCCTCGCTTTTCTCTGAATTCCTATGTCGCATTTCTCAAGTCTCTCGCAGTATCCTGCTTTCGGAAATCCTGCTTGTTGAGCTGGTCTCGACAGTGTGACTTCCAGTGGTAAGGTTCTGGTTTGGTTTGGTTACTTTTGTTTGAGTGTACAGATATCAAGTACAAATTGCTTGAGATAAAATGGGAAGCACTTCCTGTAGGGTTCCACACCACACCTGGGACCTCTTTGGGAAAAATTTTAAATGACTGGTCAACCTATAGCTGTGATCCCGTGACAAAGAAAAATCGCCTAAAATTATTAGATCTTTATTGCCACAGGATGGGAAAATGGACTAAAGTTCCCTTATGTCCAGGACTCTTCTCCTATAACTAACAGTCTAGGGCTGCTCAAACTAAGACTTCCACTTGCCCATAGGGGCAATCCTTGCTGGGACCAGTCCACCTTTACTCTCAAGGACAATTTGAGCACTATCTGGCCTAAATTTTGGTTATGAAACTATGACCACAGAACAATAAAGATGATTTTTGACAGTGTGGTCACAATATTCTTTAGACTCCAGAGAAAGCTTGAAGGAAAAATTAACTCTTTAAAACTCTTGTGCTAAGAGAATAAGTAAGTAAGTAAAGTCACTCAGTCATCTCCGACTCTTTGCAACCCCATGGACTGTAGCCTACCATGCTCCTCCGTCCATGGGATTTTCCAGGCAAGAGTACTGGAGTGGGTTGCCATTTCCTTCTCCAGAGGATCTTCCCAACCCAGGGATCGAACCTGGGTCTCCCGCATTGTAGGCAGATGCTTTACCGTCAGTCCTACTATACCTTGAAGACCAGAGCTCTCTCAATCACTTATCTTATTTAGACCATCTCTGAATTCCTTAAACTGAAGACAAAAAAGGGAACAAAGCCTTTTTAAAATTTTCCTATTCCAGCTCTTATTTACAATTCAGTTCAGTTGGTCAATCATGCCCAACTCTTTGTGATCCCATGGACTACAGCATGCCAGGCTTCCCTGCCGATCTTAAACTTCCAGAGCTTGCTCAAACTCATGTCCATCAAGTCAATGATGCCATCCAACCATCTCATTATTTACAATTAGTGGGTTTTATATTGTGATACCTGATTTATGACTAAGTTTAGAAGATGAAGCTCGATCTTGCATTGTGCCTACCAGGATCCGTGTATATCTCAGTATGTGTTTTTGTCTTTGGATAATATTGCTGAGGTTAATTTGTAAATGAGTTCTAATAATCTTATTGGCCTAAAGAAAAGTAAGCAGTCACAAACCAAGCAACTCTAAATATAAGAGAAACTAACCTAAATGAGTTTTAGGTTCACATGAACTGGGAAATATTCAGTATTAAATGAATAACTGTTATTAATGTTTGTTTGCTGATCTAACTAATACAGACAGGTCTAAGAATTATTAATATTAAGCACAATATTTTCATTGTGCCTAGGTTTAATATTGGAGAAGGCAATGGCACCCCACTCCAGTACTCTTGCCTGGAAAATCCATGGATGGAGGAGCCTGGTGGGCTGCAGTCCATGGGGTCGCTAAGAACCTGACACGACTGAACGACTTCACTTTGACTTTTCACTTTCATGCCTTGGAGAAGGAAATGGCAACCCATTCCAGTATTCTTGCCTGGAGAATCCCAGGGATGGGGGAGCCTGGTGGGCTGTCGTCTATGGGGTCACACAGAGTTGGACACGACTAAAGCGACTTAGCAGGAGCAGGTTTAATATATAAATACAAATATGTCAGCAAGGAAAGTAACTCAAGTGAAGAAACTTTTAAGGAAAGAAAATGTAAATGATACAGGAGCTTTGAGATAAACTCTATTAAGAATAATTACACTTTAGGAATGTTTGTCTAAAATACTCTGTCCAGATTTTGGTGGCCTGAATTTCTAGTGGTGTGCTAAACTAAGTGATGAAAGTTTACTGAATAGCTAGGTTATTTCCAAACAAAATAAGATTCTGAAACAGTGACTACTGAAAACTAATTTCCTCTTACAGAGAAACTAAAGAGATTTTGGACTATTAATGAATAATGTTTGGTGCCATCCTGAGATGTTTCCTATAAGAAAGCGATTGATTTTTTTTTTAAGGAATTATCACTGGCAGGGCAGTCTCAGGATGGCAGAGGAATAGGACAGGGAGACCACTTTTCCCCCCACAAATACATCAAAAAGATCATTGCTTGTGCAGCAACTCCCACAGGACAACTTCTAAATGCTGGCAGAGGATCCCAGAAAAGCAAACCAATCTCCTCAGAATGAGGCAGGGCAAAGGATAAAGACAAAAAGGGAGACAAAGGATTTCAGGACGCAGGTCCATCCTGGGGAGGGAGTCATGAAGGAGAAGTTTCCAAACAATAGGAAACCCTTTCACAGGCAGGGTCAGTGGGGAGCTTAGGAACCACAGAGGAAAGCACAACTGAGAAACTTCACCACAGAAATTGTGCCAAATGGCAATTAACAGTTGAGAAGTGGCTCACACACTCATGTCCACCCATATCAAGTGGGGGCTGTGTGTGGAGGCATGGGCTGCATCGTCAGCCCTCAGGGAAAGGACCAGGGTTCAGTATCATGAGAACACTCAGAGGGGGCTAATGTGACATACCATAGACAGAAAGGGGAAAACTGTGGGATCGCCAGAAAAACAAAGGACCATTACCAAAGGAAGGCTCTAACACCACACTCTGACTCCTGGCACGCTCACAGAACAAAGGATCACACCCTAGTGAATACTGAAGGGGGGAAAGCTGGCTGCCATTTATGGCCTCAGAGGCAGAGAGGCAGGCGTGCAACAGCCAGAGGCAGAAAGCAAGGGGTGGCTGCAATCTCAGCCCCAGAGATGGCATCTGCCACCAAACTGTAAGCAGATTGCCAGTTGATACCCATGTCTTCCGGGGATCTTGGACAGCTCAGATCTACCAGAAGTCAGGAGTGTCACAACCTAAGACCAGCTCCTCTGAGGAGACACATAGTCCACCTGGGACTATGCCCTTGCAGCTCACCCAGGAGCCCAAGTAGCTTTTCACTGGGAGATGCATGCTCACCTTGGGCTGTGACAACGCCCATGTGCTTCAGCCACTGCAGGTGCTCCACACATAAGCCAGTAGTGTTTGCAGTGTCCCTCCTTCTCCAGAGCACAACAGAGAATTAATCTCCAAAATATTCATGCAGCTCAATACCAGTAAAATAAAGAACCCAATCAAAAAGGGGCCAGAAGACCTAAACAGACATTTCACTAAAGATGATATAGAGATGGCTAATAATCACACGAAAAGATGCTAAAAATCACTTATTATTAGAGAAATGGAAATCAAAACCACAATGAGGTATCATCTCACACTGGTAAGAATGGTCATCATCAAAAAGTCTACAAACAATAAATTCTGGAGAGGGTGTGGAGAAAAGGGAACCCTTTAGCATTGCTGCTGAGAATGCAAGTTGATATAGCCACTATGGAGAACAGTATGGAGATTCCTTAAAATACTAGGAATAAAAAAAATCTTATGACCCAGCAACCTCACTACTGGGCATATAACCTGAGGAAACCAGAACTGAAAAAGACACATGCACCCCAAAGTTTATTGCAGCTCTATCAATAGCTAGGACATAGAAGCAACCTAGATGTCCATTGGCCAATGAATAGATAAGGAAGTTTTTATAGCTATACACAATGGAATATTACTCAGCTATAAAAGGGTATGCATTTGAGTCAGCTCTAATGAGGTGGATGAACCTAGAGCCTATTATACAGAGTGAAGTAAGAGAAAGACAAATACCATATATTAATGCATATATACAGAATCTAGAAAGTTGGTACCAACATCAACCATATTGATGTATGACAAAAACCTATGCTTTACAATATTGTAAAGCAATTATCCTCCAATTAAATAAATTTTTTTAAAAAGAATTATCACTGGTATTTATGTTCACCAATCTACAGAATGCTAATATGAATGACAATTCATGGTTGCTTAAGGAAAGTAGGATGTGTCTTTTCAGTATGGCATGAGGAATGGAATTGCATTTTATGAGGGGAAAAGAAGTAGGTGTGACTTACCCTTGGCTGTTTTAGGATGGGAAAGCAAAGTAATGGAGTAATGGGTACAGAAAGTAATAATTTTTGTGGAAAGTGGACCCTGAAAAACAGAGTTCTGTGCATGGTCAGTACTAAGTTTAATAGCATTTGCTACTGGTCAAGAGAATAAATACACTTAATTTCACAATATATTGTAATATATATCCCAGTTGTTATTAGTTGGGGCTATGATACTGTAATAATATTTTTTAAAATTTACATCCAGAGAGGAAGTTATTCATGATGGTTTTGTGCCAGCTGTTTTTAAGGTTTTGGATCACATTATAGATATTTAGAACTATTATCTTGTGACTTATGTAAGACACCTAATATGCTGAGTATCTGGCACTTGAAATCCTGTTTTTATTGCTGAAGGTCTACATCTGTGGTTGACCTCTGTTGTTTTAAAAAATAAATGAAAATTTAAAACTCTGAAAAAATAAATGTAATTAAGTTTACTTTTAAATGAATTTAAAAGTAAGCTGGTGTAAAAACTTGAATTTGGCTTTTCTACCTGTTAAGGGTACACACTTTCTTCAGATGGTTAACTGCCTTTGATAATAGATTTACGTTTCTTTTCCTCTTAAATGATCTGTTCTGTATTTACTTTTGCAATCCTTTATTGTTACTTTGGCTAAGTGAATAGCTATTGTTTCAGAATGACCTATGGTCCTATATGACTGAGTGTTCTCAACACTTTGGATATTTATTGACAAAACTTCCTAAATCAAATTCTAATGAAGCACTTTTGAATTCTAGCTAACTTTGGGATGTTTCAGTGGGCTCCTAAAACATCCCAGAGAGATTAAACCAATTAGGTTCATTTGGTATGTTGAATTACATGGGAAGTATTATCAAATGAGTAATAAATCTCAGGTTATATTAGATGGCAAATGTTACTGATATCCTAGAAATTATATGGAGTTCCTAAAATTCTGATATGTCCTGGTAAAATATTATCAGTCATAATTCTAGTTATATCTTAAAGTTTTGTCACAGCTTTCAAAATATTGCTTCCTTTTCAAGAAGATTTACAGAAAGGACTTTTGTATAAATTCAAGTTTCTGAACTGGGTAAGACATTAAAGGGTTCTCAGGGAAACCTAATGGCTTCACAAAGATTAACAAAAGGACTGAATGAACTGGTGAATATTCTTATAACTTTCATGGCTTCTACCTGAAAAATTACTGGTTTGAATCTATGTTTTCCAGGTATAAGGAAACCTTCCCCTCAAACTGATTATGACTTACAGCAATTTGGTAAAATGATATTTTTGTAAGCAAAACTGAAACATTATCTTTTCTATCTGATCCCTCCAGAGATTGGACACTCTTAGGTTTCCAGTACCTTTATCAGATAACTTAGGAAGGCTATCTCACTAACAGGTACAGAAAGCTCAAGAAACTTTGGAGACCTTGAGAAGGGAGGAATTCACCTAGATCTGTCAAGCAAAATCTGTGATAAGCCTTTGGTGTGACTTTCCTAGCCCTGAGAGGATTTAAAAAAAAAACAAACAAAAAACAAGTTCAGTCTGAGATTCTTTTTCTTAATTAACTTATTTTAACTGGAGGATAATTACTTTACAATATTGTGATGGTTTTTACCATACATGACCAACATGAATCAACCATGGGTGCATATGTGTTCCCCCATCCTGAACGCCCCTCCCATCTCCCTCCCCACCCCATCCCTCTGGGTTGTCCCAGAGCACCAGCTTTGAGTCCCTGCTTCATGCTTGCACTAGTCATCTATTGTGCATATGGTAATACACGTTTCAATGCTACTCTCTCGAATCATCCCACCCTCGCCTTCTCCCACAGAGTCCAAAAGTCTGTTCTTTACATCTGTCTCTTTTGCTGCCTTGCATACAGAATCATCGTTACCATTTTTCTAATTCCATATATATGCATTAATATACTGTGTTGGTGTTTCTGACTGTTTAATGGGCTCGTTTCATCCACCTCATTAGAACAGACTCAAATGCGTTCCTTTTTATGGCTGAATAAGATCCAGTGTACACTTACATGTATGTGTACCACAACTTCTTTATTCATTCATATCAGTGGCCATCTAGGTTGCTTCCATGTCCTTAGCTATTGNGACTCAAATGCGTTTCTTTTTATAGCCGAGTAATATTCCATTGTGTATATATACCACAACTTCCTTATCTATTCATTGGCCAGTGGACATCTAGGTTGCTTCCATGTCCTAGCTATTGTAAATAGTGTTGCAATGAACATTGGGGTACATGTGTCTCTTTCAATTCTGGTTTTCTCAGCATGTATGCTCAGCAGTGGGATTGCTGAGTTGTATGGCAGTTCTATTTCCAGTTTTTTAAAGAATCTCCACACTGTACTCCCTTGTGGCAGTACCAGTTTGCATTCGCACCAGCAGTGTAGAGGGCTCCCTTTTCTCCACACCCTCTCCAGCATTTATTGTTTGTAGACTTTTCGATGGCAGCCATTCTGATCAGCATGAGATGATACTTCATTGTGGTTTGATTTGCACTTCTCTGATAATGAGTGTTGTTGAGCATCTTCTTATGTGTTTCTTAGCCATCTGTATGTCTTTTTTGGAGAACTGTTTGTTTCCTTTGGTACACTTTTTGATTGGGCTGTTTGTTTTTCTGGTATTGAGCTGCATGAGCTGCCTGAATATTTTGGATACTAAGTCTTTGTCAGTTGCTTCATTTGCTATTATCTTGTCCCATCCTGTAAGGCTACCTTTTTACCTTGCTTGTAGTTTCCTTTGTTGTGTAAAAGCTTTTAAGTTTAATTTGTTCATTTTTGTTTTTATTTTCATTACTCTGTGAGGAGAGTCATAGAGGATCTTGCTGTGATTTATGTCAGAGAGTGTTCTGCCTATGTTTTCCTCTAGGAGTTTTATAGTTTCTGGTCCTACATTTAGATCTTTAATCCATTTTGAGTTTATTTTTGTGTATGGCGTTAGAAAGTGTTCTAGTTTCATTCTTTCACACATGGTTGACCAGTTTTCCCAGCACCTCCATTGTATATTTTTGCCTCCTTTGTCAAGGTATCCACAGACTTTATAAAAGTTTTAGCAAGGCAAAAAAAGGAAGTCTGTGATCAATTATGGTTATAAAATCATTAGGCAAAGTTTACTGAACCCAGATTTATTTCACAAACAAACTAGCTTTAATTTGGTTACATCTGGTAAAAACAATGATAATTTTAGGGAGAAAAAGCTGTTTCAATTAACATTAAATTCCAGTTAACGGAGATCTGTATCTGCTAAGACTCATTTCCTGATAGTTCTTTACTCTTATGGTATATTAACATAAAACATAATTGACTTATTAAAGGACATCCTAAGTTTGTTTTTGAAGCTCATCTCAGCAATCTATCTTTGGATGAAGATCAAATGCCTCACAACCTGCAACTAGGACTAGAAAATGACATAATTTAAGGGACTGTCTCCAACCTGGATGGAAAGACTTTTTATCAAGTACTCTTAACTACCTCATGCACAGTGAAACTGAAGGAAAACTGATTCTTAGGTTCATATTTCACACTTAAAAAGGGCCCAGACACAAAACTGAACTGTAGAGAGGACTGCTGATCTCAAACTCACTTTAAAATCACACTTGAATAGAGAAGGAGCTACACTCAGACCAGGACAAGAAATCAACGACATCAGAAGTAGAGATCTTGCCCAAAATGTTCGCTCTGATTCATATGATCATTTATAATGTTTTCTTGACTTCTTGGACCTTTGCTTATAAATCAAATCTTTTCTATCATGGACACGAGACTGCTGCTGCTGCTGCTGCTAAGTTGCTTCAATTGTGTCTGACTCTGTGTGACCTCATAGACGACAGCCCACCGGGCTCCCCCATCCCTGGGATTCTCCACGCAAAAACCCTGGAGTGGGTTGCCATTTCCTTCTCCAATGCATGAAAGTGAAAAGTGAAAGTGAAGTCGCTTCACTTCTTGTATTGATTCTTGTATTACCAAGTGTATGATTGAGCCTCCAACAAAAATGATGATGACTAGACTTGAATCAGTTGATCAAATGTTTAGCCCAATATGCGATCAATGACTGTAACAGTGTAGCTTTAGATATGGGAGGATGTAATGAGAGGGAATATTTTCCTGAACCATAACTTGAAGACAGGTGTCCAGAGATCTCTGACTATTAAAACCTGGTCCAGTAATAGCACATTGAGTGACCTATCAGCAAAATCTTCTCAAGAACTAGGAATGAGCCTTCTAGCAATGTGGGACAGAATGGTCATGAAATGCCTCCCAAAGTATGGTCGAATTTATTACCATCAGGAAAAGCAGAGACATTACTTTGCCGACTAAGGTCCATCTAGTCAAGGCTATGGTTTTCCCAGTAGTCATGTATGGATGTGAGAGTTGGACTGTGAAGAAGGCTGAGTGCCAAAGAATTAATGCTTTTGAACTGTGGTGTTGGAGAAGACTCTTGAGAGTCCCTTGGACCGCAAGAAGATCCAAACAGTCCATTCTGAAGGAGATCAACCCTGGGATTTCTTTGGATGGAATGATGCTAAAGCTGAAACTCCAGTACTTTGGCCACCTCATGCGAAGAGTTGACTCATTGGAAAAAGACTCTGATGCTGGGAAGGACTGGGGGCAGGAGGAGAAGGGGACGACAGAGGATGAGATGGCTGGATGGCATCACGGACTCGATGAACGTGAGTCTGAGTGAACTCCGGGAGATGGTGATGGACAAGGAGGCCTGGCGTGCTACAATTCATGGGGTCACGAAGAGTCGGACACGACTGAGCGACTGAACTGAACTGAACTGAGGCCTTGTCAACTACAAATTAGCATTTGCCTGTCAACTACAAACTGGCACTTGCCAAGTGCGTTCACCATCAACTGAACAACAAGAAGGACATTTGCCATCCGCCTATGCTGCTGCAGCTGCTGACCTCTGACACTCCCTGAAGGGAATTCAGGGTGGAGAGTGAGGGACTCTGTCCTCCAGGAAAACTGATGGAACAAGTCTCCATAGATAGATATTTTCAGGAACTGGTTTCAAGACCCCAATCTTTGCATCTCCTCATATCTAGAAAAGCACTAAATCCCTTCATGATGACATCAGCTCCTTGTGACTAGCAGAAAACCTTTTGCAAAATGAGTCCTTGATTGCACTGAACTCCCCCTTCAGCAAAATCTTATATATTTATCTTCCCTCTCTGCCTCACTGGAGAAGTCTCTCAGAGCTATCTGAGGTACTGACTCCCCATCTGCAGTCCTCACTTTGCCCCAAATAAAACTTAACTGGCAATTCTCACGACTGCATCTTTTTAAGTCAACAGAAACCTGCAAAGAGATCCATAGACACATTACAGTAAAAATAATTAAAGTCAAAAAAAGGGGGAAAATCTTGAAAGTTCAGTTCAGTACAGTTGCTCAGTTGAGTCTGACCGACTCTTTGGGACTACAGCATACCAAGAGTCCCTGTCCATCAGCAATTCCCAGAGTTTACTCAAACTCTGTCCATTGAGTCAGTGATGCCATAAAACCATCTTATCTGCTGTTGTCCCCTTCTCCTCCTGCCCACAATCTTTCAAAGCATCAGGATCTTTTCAAATGACCCAGTTCTTTCCATCAGGTGGCCAACGTATTGGAGTTTCAGCCTCAATATCAGTCCTTCCAATGAATACCCAGGACTGATCTACTTTAGGATGGACTGGTTGGGTCTCTTTTCAATCCAAGGGACTCTCAAGAGTCTTCTCCAACACCACAGTTCAAAAGCATCAATTCTTCGGCACTCAGCTTTCTTTACAGTCCAACTCTCACATCCATACATGACCACAGGAAAAACCACAGCCTTGACGAGAAGGACCTTTGTTGGCAAAGTAATATCTCTACTTTTTAATATGCTATCTAGGTTGGTCATAACTTTCCTTCCAAGGGGCACGCGTCTTTTAATTTCATGGCTGCAGTCACCATTTGCAGTGATTTTGGAGCCCCCAAAAATAAAGTCACCACTGATTCCCCATCTATTTCCCAAGAAGTGATAGGGTTGGATGCCATGATCTTAGTTTTCTGAATGTTGAGCTTTAAGTCAACTTTTTCACTCTCCTCTTTCACTTTCATTAAGAGGCTCTTTAGTTCCTCTTCACTTTCTGCCATAAGGGTGGTGTCATCTGCATATCTGAGGTTATTGAGATTTCTCCCAGCGATCCTGATTCCAGCTTGTGCATCCTCCAACCCAGAGTTTCTCATGATGTACTCTGCATATAAGTTAAATAAACAGGGTGTGACAACATACAGCCTTGACGTACTTCTTTTCCTATTTGGAACCAGTGTGTTGTTCCATGTCCAGTTCTAACTGTTGCTCCCTGACCTGCATAGAGTTTTCTAAAGAGGCAGGCAGGTGGTCTGGTATTCCCATCTCTCAGAATTTTCCAGTTTATTGTTATCTACACAGTCAAAGGCTTTGGCATAGTCAAAAAAGCAGAAATAGATGTTTTTCTGGAACTCTCTTGCTTTTTCAATGATTCAGTGGATGTTGCCAATTTGATCTCTGGATCCTCTGCCTTTTCTAAATCCAGCTTAAACATCTGCAAGTTCACAGTTCATGTATTGTTGAAGCCTGGCTTGGAGAATTTTGAGCATTACTTTACTAGCATGTGAGATGAGTGAAATTGTGCGGTACTGTGAGCATTCTTTGGCATTGCCTTTCTTTGTAATTGGAATAAAAACTGACCTTTTCCAGTCCTGTGGCCACTGCTGAGTTTTCCAAATTAGCTGGCATACTGACTGCAGCATTTCTACAGCATCATCTTCCAGGATTTGAAATAGATCAACTGGAATTCCATCACATCCACTAGTTTTGTTCATAGTGATGCTTCCTAAGGCCCACTTGACTTCACATTCCAGGATATCTGGTTCTAGATGAGTGATCACACCATCATGATTATCTTGGTCATGAAGATCTTTTTTGGATAGTTCTTCTGTGTATTCTTGCTACCTCTTAATATCTTCTGCTTCTGTTAGGTCCATACCATTTCTGTCCTTTATTGAGCCCATCTGCATGAAATGTTCTCTTGGTATCTGTAATTTTCTTGAAGAGCTCTCCAGTCTTTCCCATTCTATTGTTTTCCTCTATTTCTTTGCATTGATCACCGAGGAAGGCTTTTTTGTCTTTCCTTGCTATTCTTTGGAACTCTGCATTCAAATGGGTATATCTTTCCTTTTCTCCTTTGCTTTTTTCTTCTCTTCTTTACACAGCTATTTGTAAGGCATCCTCAGACAACCATTTTGCTTTTATGCATTTCTTTTTCTTGGGGATGGTCTTGATCCCTGTCTCCTGTACAATGTCACAAACCTCCGTTCATAGTTCATCAGGCACTCTATCAGATCTAGTCCCTTACATCTATTTCTCACTTCCACTGTATAATCATAAGGGAGTTGATTTAGGTCATACCTGAATGGTCTAGCGGTTTTTCCCACTTTCTTCAATTTCAGTCTGAATTTGGCAATAAGCAGTTCATGATCTGAGCCACAGTCAGCTCCCGGCCTTGTTTTTGCTAACTGTATAGAGCTTCTCCATCTTTGGCTGCAAAGAATATAATCAGTCTGATTTTGGTGTGAACATCTGGTGATGTCCCTGTGTAGAGTCTTCTCTTGTGTTGTTGGAAATGGGTGTTTTCTATGACCAGCGCATTGTCTTGGCAAAACTCTATTAGCCTTTGCCCTGCTTCATTCTGTTTTCCAAGGCCAAATTTGCATGTTACTCCAGCTGTTTCTTGACTTCCTACTTTTGCATTCCAGTCCCCTATAATGAAAAGGACATCTTTTTTGGGTATTAGTTCTAGAAGATCTTGTAGGTCTTCATAGAACCATTCAACTTCAGCTTCTTCAGCATTACTTACTGGTCGGGGCACAGATCTGGATAACCATGATATGGAATGGTTTGCCCTGGAAACAAACAGAGATCATTCTGTCGTTTTTGAGATTGCAGCCAAGTACTGCATTTTGGACTCTGTTGACTATGATGGCTTCTCCATTTTTTCTAAGGGATTCTTGCCCACTGTAGTAGATATAATGGTCATTTGAGTTAAACTCACCCATTCCAGTCCATTTTAGTTCGCTGATTCCTAGAATGTGGATGTTCACTTCCAATTTGCCTGGATTCTCAGACCTAACATTTCAGGTTCCTACACAATACTGCTCTTTGCAGCATCGGACCTTGCTTCCATCACCAGTCACATCCACAACTGGGTTTTGTTTTTGCTGTGGGTCTGTCTCTTCATTCTTTCTGGAGTTAGTTCTCCACTGATCTCCAGTAGCATATTGGGCACTTACTGACCTGGGGAGTTCATCTTTAAGTGTCCTATCTTTTTGTCTTTTCATACTGTTCATGGGGTTCTCAAGGCAAGAATACTGAAGTGGTTTGCCATTCCCTTATCCAGTGGACCACATTTTGTCAGAACTCTCCACCATGCCCTGTCCATCTTGGGTGGCCCTACATGGCATGGCTCATTGTATCATTACACTATATAAATAAACATTTTTTCTATTTTCTTCTTTGTACTGATTTAAAAAGCAATCATATAAAATATTTACATAATGTATGGTTGAGCCTGTAACACAGAGAGATGCAATACACTTGCCAATAACAGCACAAAGGAAATGGGTGGCAGCACAGCTGTATTAGGCTAAGGAATGAATCTAGATGATAACTCAAACACAAGAGAACAAATGAAAGGACCGAGAAATGATAAATATGAAGGCTAAAATAACAAAAGCCAAAATTATTTATTTACCCTCCTTTCTTATCCCAACTTCTTTAAAAGTCATAAAATTATATAAAGTCATAATTATCACAATATATTGTTAGGACTGTAACATTTATAGATGTAATATACAGAGAAGTAATGCAACAAAGTGGGGGAAGGAACCAGAACTATGCAAAAGTAATGTTTCTGTAACTCACTAGAATTAAGTTATAAAATACTTAGAAGAAAACATAAGGGTAAATCTTCATTACCTCAGATTTGGCAATGGATTTTTTTGCTATAACACGAAAAGTATGAGCAATAAAAGGAAAAAATAGATAAATTTGACTTCAACAAAATGAAAAACTTCTGTGCTTCAAAGGACACTATCAAGGAAGAAAAAGACAATCCACACAATGAGACAAAAATATTTGCAAGTCATATATCTGATAAGGGACTTGAATCTAGAATAAGGACTCTCATATCTCAATAATAAAAAGAACAATAATCCAATTAAACATTGGGTAAAGGACCTGAATTGACATTTCTCCAAATACATACAAATGGCCAATAAGCACATGGACAGTTGCTCAATATCTTTAGTTATCAAAGAAATACAAATCAAAACCACAAGGAGACATGACTTCACACCCACCAAAATGGCTAGACTAAAAAAAGTCAGATAACAACTAATAGCTAGGATATAGAAAAATTGGTACCCCCAGACACTGACAATAATGTAAAATGCTGTAGTCACTCTGAAAACCAGTTTGGCAGTTTCATAAAGAATTAAACATAGAATTACCATATAATCCAACAATTCTACTCTTATGTATACACCCAAGAGAAATGAAAATATTATGTCCATATAAAACTTGTACATGAATATTAAGCACCATTATTCATAACAGGCAAAAGATGGAAACAACCTGAATGACTATCAACTAATGAATGAATAATCTTACATCCATATCATCAAATATTATTCAGCTATAAAAATGAATGAAGTATTTAATGCATGCCATAACATGGATGAACCTTGAAAACATAATGCTAAGAAGCCAGTCTCAAGACCAAATATTAAAAGATTCCATTTATGTGAAATATCCAGAATAGACAAATCTATAGAGACTGAACACAGATTAATGATTGTATAGGCCTGGTGGGGAAGGGGGAATGAGGGTGATAGCCAAAAGGTTTCTTTTTGAGGTAATGAAAATGTAAAACTGGCTATGGTGAGGGTGGTATGTATTGCTGAATATACTAAAACCCATTGAATATAATAAATCCATTGAATTGTACACTTTAAGTGGGTGACTTTTAGATTATGTGAACTAATCCCAATAAAGATGTTTTAAAAAATGAAGAAAGTACATTATCATTGTCAGGATCAAGAGTTAAGAACTCATTAAACATAGATTTAAAAAGCACTATGGATTATGTATATGATACCTCAGTTTCTATCATATCAATATTAATGAAATAAATCCAAAATTTTTTCAAAAC
>SJYW01018550.1:125009-139050 GCA_006410735.1 Raphicerus campestris | reverse complement strand
GCTGAGCCGCAAGGGAAGCCCTTAATTGGGAATGTAACATGATTAGATTTGTATCTTCATTAAACCACTCTGGCTTAGTAAGGTTGTACTGGAGGGAGTTCAGACTAGAGTCATGAATTTAAGGCAATAGTCATAAAATGAAGGCCTGAACCTGACAATAGCAAGGGCAGTAGGTCAATTCCAGAGATATTATGGAGATAGAATTGACAGAACTTAGTGACTAATTTGATATTTCTGGCTTCTCATTTTCTAGTTGACAAATCAACAGTGGCTTCTTTCATTAATGTCTACCTAAATCATCATTAATAAACATTTATTCAGCATCATTCTGTGTTAACAACACTTTACACTAGAGAAACCCTAGATTCTATCAATGATTTCTATAATAGCTGAGTATTGCTACTGAGTCTTTCTACCCAAGTAAAGTATTGTCCAGTAATGCTCTAATTTAAAAAAAAAAAAAATTTCGGGAACCTAGGGATTCCCTGGTGGTCCAGTTGTTAGGGCTCTGTACTTCTACTTCAAGGGGCTTGGGTTTGATCCCTGGTCAGGGAATTAAGGTCAGGCATGCTTTGGGGTGGAGCCAAAAAAAAATTAAAACTGTGGGAACCTATACAATATATATTTTGTGATAGGCTGTCAGATATAATGTGACAAGATAATATCTTAAATTTATGCACTTTCTGAAACACACACATTATCTTGCTGGATCTTAGTAACATTTTTGTGGGTATTTCTTGTTGGTAGTAGATAAAGACCAGGACCATGTTGTGTTAGAGTCAGAACTAGAACTGTGGTATTCAAGCTACTATTCCACTGTTCTTTATGCTAAAGTTGTTAACCACACTCAAATGCAAGATTTAATTGAAAGTCTCTATGGGCCATATAGAATTCTCAGATTTTAAATAAGGCATAGTCTCAGAAGTCTGAAACATCTGATCCTACAGATGATTTCTCAGGAGTTTTGAGATGTTTCATTATAATCACCTACAGGCATTATTGTCATGGAGCAACAGTTGTAAGGTTTTTGACTGGAGTCACAACATTTTTACCAAAGTAGTTTTATTGTAAGTCAGCTCCTCTGATTAAGAAATGTAAATAACGTTGAAATAACAAAGTAGTTCAGAGAAGGCAATGGCACCCCACTCCAGTACTCTTGCCTGGAAAATCTCATGGATGGAGGAGCCTGGTAGGCTGCAGTCCATGGGGTCACTAGGAGTCAGACACAACTGAACGACTTCACTTTCACTTTTCGCTTTCATGCATTGGAGAAGGAAATGACAACACTCCAGTGTTCTTGCCTGGAGAATCCCAGGGACAAGGAAGCCTAGTGGGCTGCCATCTATGGGGTCACACAGAGTCAGACACGACTGAAGCAACTTAGCAGCAGCAGCAGCAACAAAGTAGTTACTCTCTGATGAACTAAAGTGAATTAAATGTGAGCGAAATAAACCAAAGAAATTTTCCAGTGCACCCAGAAATAGAACATGAAGCATGACAAGAGTTGTGCACTGGGGAGAACTGCAGCAATAGGCCAACTTGGCCTGCAGCAACTTGACACATATGTGTTGGAATAAACTAGAGAGGAACACACAATAAAAGTCACTATAAATAGCTGTTGAAATTCATACCTTATTAATCTTCACATCAAGCCTGCAGAATATGTATTTTTTATTCTTTTTCCCATATTTATGAGGAAACAGGCTGGGTCAGATTGTAATTTGATAGAGGTCACAGAGCTAATGGGTCAAAGACCAAGCCTAGGTTTCATGACTCTGAATACAGTGCTCTTTTCACTTAATTACACCTGAAATGTGGAAGAAACACTTGAGTACTTAAAGAACGCCACAGTAGTCTTTTCTAGTTCTAGAAAATGCCAAAACTTATTCCTACCTCAGTGCCTTTGCATTTGCTTTTCCCTCTACCTGGCACTTCTTCCTTCCTGGAGGCTTTTTAATGATTCAAATATCACCTGCTTAGAGCAGCTTTTCAAAAACATCTTGTCTAAAGAAGTCACTCCCTGATCCTACCACACTCTATCATTGCTTTTTTTTTTTTTTGCCCTAAAATCTTGCTATCCTAAGTGTGTTCCACAGACCACTAGCATTGGCATCACCCAGGATGCCAGTAAGAAATGCAGAATCTCAGCGCTCCCCTCGCAGACTAATGATTCAGAATCTGCATTTTAATAAGAATCCCCCAGTTTATTCATATACACATTAAAATTTGAGAAGCACATATCACTTTCTGAAACTTGATTTTGTGCATTTTTAATATTAAGAAATATTTCATCATAACTGAAGATTGTGAAGGAAAAGATAATGGACACCCACGTACCTGTAGCCTGGCTTAGTCATATACTAACATTTTACCATATTTGCTTTATATTTTGAAAAGAATAGTTTAGTGAAGATGCCTGTGCTAGCCCTCTCTAGCCCTAGTCTCTTTGTCCATGTAGATTTATTCCTGTTTTATTCCTTTATGTTACTTTGGTGGAGTTTGGAAAGAAGGAGACAAATAGATTTGAATAATTCACCATGATTATCATGACGTCTTACATTTTTTTATGAAGTGTGTATATACTTAATACAGAGTGGTTTAATGAACATACAGATCTAATCATGTTTCTTTCCTGATTAAAACCATTCACTTGCTATAGGATCAAGCATCAACTTCTTAGAATGAAATGCAGGCCCCTTTACCATGGACAAGGATTGTACAAGAAAATTATATGTCAGTTTTAAGACTAGATCTTAGTTCCCCCAGCAGAGATTGAATGTGAGCCCCCTGCAGTGGCTTCCCTGATGGCTCAGTGCGTAAAGAATCCTCCTGCAATGCAGGAGACACAGCAGATGCAGGTTCAATCCTTGGGTCCAGAATATCCTCTGGAGGAGGAAATGGCAACCCCTCCAGTATTCTTGCCTGGAGAATCCCATAGACAGAGGAACCTGGCAGTCTGCAGTCTATGGGGTCACACAGAGTCAGACATGACAGAGCAGCTAAGCACACACATCCCTGCAGTGGAGTGCAGAGTCCTGACCACTGGACCACCAGGGAATTCCTTGATAGACAAATTTTAAAAGATAGATATTATATAGAAACAAGATATATGAAAACATCAGAAAATATATTTAATAAAATTCAACACTCATCCAAGATTTTAAAACTCTAGTCTTCTCTAAATTGGTAAAGGGTATCTCTCCCACCATAAACGAAAATATATTTCAAGCATTTAACTTAATGATGACAATTTAGTCGTGTTTTCCTTAAAGATGGGACTATGCCAAATGTGCTCACTTAACCACTAATATTTGACATTGTATTGGATGGAAGTAATGGTCAATGCAATAAATGAGAAATAGAAACAAAAGGTATAAGGATTGAAAGAGAGAAAATAGCAGCAAATTATAGATTATTTTTCCAGTTTAAAAAAACAATCTATTGATAAACTAATAAAAAACAATATACAAGGTTGCTAAGTAGAAGGTTAAAAAATAATCAGTACGCTGTAGAGGATATAACAATTTTTTAACTTGTCTGAATTTTCTACACCTTTGTTACTTATTTGTGTGCTTTATTCTACTAATATCAGTAGTAAAATGTAGCACCATGGATGTGGATTTGTCAATTTCTTCTTATAATTTGTTCATCTAATGTATGTGTTAAGTTGATATTTTTAATATAAGGTGCATACAGGTTAATGATTGTTTTATCTTCATGGTGGCTGAAAAATTTATTAAGTCATTTCCCTTTTATTNTTTGGCCAGCTCATGCAAAGAGTTGACTCATTGGAAAAGACTCTGATGCTGAGAGGGATTGGGGGCAGGAAGAGAAGGGGACGACCACGGATGAGATGGCTGGATGGCATCACGGACTTGATGGATGAGACTCTGAGTGAACTCCGGGAGATGGTGATGGACAGGGAGGCCTAGCCTGCTGCGATTCATGGGGTCGCAAAGAGTCGGACACGACTGAGTGACTGAACTGACCTGAACTGAGGAAATAAAGTTTGTCATTGTTTACATTGTTTCCCCATCTATTTGCCATGAAATGATGAGATCAGATATCATGATCTTCATTTTTTGAATGTTGAGTTTTAAGCCAGCTTTTTCACTCTCCTCTTTCACCTTCACGAAAAGGTTCTTTAGTTCCTCTTAACTTTCTGCCATAAGGGTAGTGTCATCTACCTATCTGAGGTTACTGGTATTTCTCTGGGTAATCTTGATTCCAGCTTGCGCTTCATCCAGCCCAATATTTCACATGGTGTTCTTGCATAGAAGTTAAATAAGCAGGGTGACAATATACAGCCTTGACATACTCCTTTCCTAATTTGGAACCATTGTTGCATGTCTTGTTTTAACATTTCTTCTTGACTTTTATACAGGTTTCTCAGGAAACAGGTAAGGTGGTCTGGTATTCCCATCTCCTTAAGAGTTTTCCACAGTTTGTTGTGATCCACATAGTCAAAGTCTTTAGTATAGTCAATGAAGCAGAAGTATATGTTTTTCTTAAATTTGCTTGCATTTTCTATGATCCAGTGGATGTTGACAATTTGATCTCTGGTTCCTCTGCCTTTTAAAAATCCAGCTTGTACATCTGGAATTTCTTGGCTAATGTACTGTTGAAGCCTAGCTTGTAGGATTTTAAGCATTACCTTGCTAGCATGTGAAATGAGTGCAATTGTGTAGTANGACAATATACAGCCTTGACATACTCCTTTCCTAATTTGGAACCATTGTTGCATGTCTTGTTTTAACATTTCTTCTTGACTTTTATACAGGTTTCTCAGGAAACAGGTAAGGTGGTCTGGTATTCCCATCTCCTTAAGAGTTTTCCACAGTTTGTTGTGATCCACATAGTCAAAGTCTTTAGTATAGTCAATGAAGCAGAAGTATATGTTTTTCTTAAATTTGCTTGCATTTTCTATGATCCAGTGGATGTTGACAATTTGATCTCTGGTTCCTCTGCCTTTTAAAAATCCAGCTTGTACATCTGGAATTTCTTGGCTAATGTACTGTTGAAGCCTAGCTTGTAGGATTTTAAGCATTACCTTGCTAGCATGTGAAATGAGTGCAATTGTGTAGTAGTTTGAACATTCTTTGGCATTGCCCTTCTTTGGGATTGGAATGAAAATTGACCTTTTCCAGTCCTGTGGCCACTGCTGAGTTTTTCAAATTTGCTGGTATATTGAGTGCAGTGCTGTAACAGCATCATCTTTTAGGATTTGAAATAGCTCAGCTGGAATTCTATCACCTCCACTAGCTTTGTTTGTCGTCGTGCTTCCTAAGGCCCACTTGACTTTGTACTCCAGGATGTCTCACTGCAGGTGAGTGATCACACCATTGTGGTTATCTGGGACACTAAGATCTCTTTTGTATAGTTCTTTTGTGTAATCCTGCCACCTCTTCTTAGTATCTTCTGCTTCTGTTAGGCCCATACCTTTTCTGTTCATTATTGTGCCCATTTTTGCATGGATAAATTGGCAATATATAATTTCCCAGAAAGATAAATATTCTTACAGTGCAGACTCTCAGGTGACCTGACAATATATAGGGCTACATCTAATGGAATTTCTTAGGTTAATTCTTATTCATGACTTTGATAATACTGCTAGCTATGTTATTTGGACTTTGCCTACTTTACAAGACTATTGTTTCTTGCATTACCAAATGTGTGACTGAACCTCTGAGAAAATAATGATGACTAGATGACTTGAAGCAGTTGATCACATATATAGTCCTGCATGTGATCAATGATGGTAATAGTGTAAATCTAGCTATGGGAAGACACAAGAGGGAAGTTTTTTGGACCATAATAGATTGAGTTAGACAGCTGGTCCAGAGCCCTTTGATTACCACTGATAGACCTAGTCCAGTAACAGCATATTACTGGCCTATCACAGCACATTACTGGCCTATCAGTGAAATCTTCACCATACCTAGAATGAGACTGCCTAGTACAATGGGGGTGAAATGGTCATGAAATGCCTCCCAAAGTATCAAATTTATTACCAGGAGGGGCCCCTGTCAACTTCAAATTGGTACTTGCCATGGGCACTTTCTCTACAAGGATTAAATCATATGTTATTTCAGCTGCTGACCTTCAACATACCCTAAAAGGAGTACATGGTGGACCACAGAAATGAGCCAGTCTGTGCTTGGGGTAAACTGGCAGGACAGGGCTTCAGATAGATATTTTCAGGAGCCAATTTTATGAGCCCATTTATTTCCTCAAAGCACTAAAATCCTGCATGATGATGACTGTTTCTCGTGACTAGTAGAAAACTTGACCAGACTAGCAGAAACCTTTTGGAAAAATATGTGCTTGATTGCATATATTCCCCCCTTACCAAAATTACAAACATACTGACCTCCCTGCTGCCTCTGGGGCAGTTTATCAGAGCTATCTGGGGTACTGTCTCCCGGGATGCAATCCTCATTTTACCCCAAATAAAACTTAACTCATGACTCTCACATTGTGCAATTTTTTAAGTCGACACACATACCAATCAACTTGGGAGTGAATAAAATCTACTATTACATCCATGAAATGAGAAGTACAGAAACTTCCATCAAAGTCGTCTGAAATTTTCAGTTTTGCCACCACTTTAACAACACCATAATATACAAAAGAAGTGATAATTTTATGTATATGCTTTTAATAAAGGACTTAGGAAGATAAAGCTGGTCAGTATTTGTGGGTATTTCTGTAGCAAGATACATAGTTTAAATAATATTATATATGTTTACCTTGAGCAGATTGGTGGAAAAAAGGATTCGTAGCAAATTGGCAACTTGAGCTTAACTGCTGAAGTCCCCAGTGCTTTTCTTTTTCTGGCTCTCCAATCCATTTCATGTATTACCAAGACCCAGGACCAGCTTTCCTGTTGTGTCCCTTTGTTGATTTAGCTAGCAGGATGACAGTCATTATTTCTNAGTTATGAACAGCCTAGATAGTATATTCAAAAGCAGAAAAATTACTTTGCCGACTAAGGTCCGTCTAGTCAAGGCTATGGTTTTTCCTGTGGTCATGTATGGATGTGAGAGTTGGACTGTGAAGAAGGCTGAGCACCAAAGAATTGATGCTTTTAAACTGTGGTGTTGGAGAAAACTCTTGAGAGTCCCTTGGACTGCAAGGAGATCCAACCAGTCCATTCTGAAGGAGATCAACCGTGGGATTTCTTTGGAAGGAATGATGCTAAAGCTGAAATTCCAGTACTTTGGCCAGCTCATGCAAAGAGTTGACTCATTGGAAAAGACTCTGATGCTGAGAGGGATTGGGGGCAGGAAGAGAAGGGGACGACCACGGATGAGATGGCTGGATGGCATCACGGACTTGATGGATGAGACTCTGAGTGAACTCCGGGAGATGGTGATGGACAGGGAGGCCTAGCCTGCTGCGATTCATGGGGTCGCAAAGAGTCGGACACGACTGAGTGACTGAACTGACCTGAACTGAGGAAATAAAGTTTGTCATTGTTTACATTGTTTCCCCATCTATTTGCCATGAAATGATGAGATCAGATATCATGATCTTCATTTTTTGAATGTTGAGTTTTAAGCCAGCTTTTTCACTCTCCTCTTTCACCTTCACGAAAAGGTTCTTTAGTTCCTCTTAACTTTCTGCCATAAGGGTAGTGTCATCTACCTATCTGAGGTTACTGGTATTTCTCTGGGTAATCTTGATTCCAGCTTGCGCTTCATCCAGCCCAATATTTCACATGGTGTTCTTGCATAGAAGTTAAATAAGCAGGGTGACAATATACAGCCTTGACATACTCCTTTCCTAATTTGGAACCATTGTTGCATGTCTTGTTTTAACATTTCTTCTTGACTTTTATACAGGTTTCTCAGGAAACAGGTAAGGTGGTCTGGTATTCCCATCTCCTTAAGAGTTTTCCACAGTTTGTTGTGATCCACATAGTCAAAGTCTTTAGTATAGTCAATGAAGCAGAAGTATATGTTTTTCTTAAATTTGCTTGCATTTTCTATGATCCAGTGGATGTTGACAATTTGATCTCTGGTTCCTCTGCCTTTTAAAAATCCAGCTTGTACATCTGGAATTTCTTGGCTAATGTACTGTTGAAGCCTAGCTTGTAGGATTTTAAGCATTACCTTGCTAGCATGTGAAATGAGTGCAATTGTGTAGTAGTTTGAACATTCTTTGGCATTGCCCTTCTTTGGGATTGGAATGAAAATTGACCTTTTCCAGTCCTGTGGCCACTGCTGAGTTTTTCAAATTTGCTGGTATATTGAGTGCAGTGCTGTAACAGCATCATCTTTTAGGATTTGAAATAGCTCAGCTGGAATTCTATCACCTCCACTAGCTTTGTTTGTCGTCGTGCTTCCTAAGGCCCACTTGACTTTGTACTCCAGGATGTCTCACTGCAGGTGAGTGATCACACCATTGTGGTTATCTGGGACACTAAGATCTCTTTTGTATAGTTCTTTTGTGTAATCCTGCCACCTCTTCTTAGTATCTTCTGCTTCTGTTAGGCCCATACCTTTTCTGTTCATTATTGTGCCCATTTTTGCATGGATAAATTGGCAATATATAATTTCCCAGAAAGATAAATATTCTTACAGTGCAGACTCTCAGGTGACCTGACAATATATAGGGCTACATCTAATGGAATTTCTTAGGTTAATTCTTATTCATGACTTTGATAATACTGCTAGCTATGTTATTTGGACTTTGCCTACTTTACAAGACTATTGTTTCTTGCATTACCAAATGTGTGACTGAACCTCTGAGAAAATAATGATGACTAGATGACTTGAAGCAGTTGATCACATATATAGTCCTGCATGTGATCAATGATGGTAATAGTGTAAATCTAGCTATGGGAAGACACAAGAGGGAAGTTTTTTGGACCATAATAGATTGAGTTAGACAGCTGGTCCAGAGCCCTTTGATTACCACTGATAGACCTAGTCCAGTAACAGCATATTACTGGCCTATCACAGCACATTACTGGCCTATCAGTGAAATCTTCACCATACCTAGAATGAGACTGCCTAGTACAATGGGGGTGAAATGGTCATGAAATGCCTCCCAAAGTATCAAATTTATTACCAGGAGGGGCCCCTGTCAACTTCAAATTGGTACTTGCCATGGGCACTTTCTCTACAAGGATTAAATCATATGTTATTTCAGCTGCTGACCTTCAACATACCCTAAAAGGAGTACATGGTGGACCACAGAAATGAGCCAGTCTGTGCTTGGGGTAAACTGGCAGGACAGGGCTTCAGATAGATATTTTCAGGAGCCAATTTTATGAGCCCATTTATTTCCTCAAAGCACTAAAATCCTGCATGATGATGACTGTTTCTCGTGACTAGTAGAAAACTTGACCAGACTAGCAGAAACCTTTTGGAAAAATATGTGCTTGATTGCATATATTCCCCCCTTACCAAAATTACAAACATACTGACCTCCCTGCTGCCTCTGGGGCAGTTTATCAGAGCTATCTGGGGTACTGTCTCCCGGGATGCAATCCTCATTTTACCCCAAATAAAACTTAACTCATGACTCTCACATTGTGCAATTTTTTAAGTCGACACACATACCAATCAACTTGGGAGTGAATAAAATCTACTATTACATCCATGAAATGAGAAGTACAGAAACTTCCATCAAAGTCGTCTGAAATTTTCAGTTTTGCCACCACTTTAACAACACCATAATATACAAAAGAAGTGATAATTTTATGTATATGCTTTTAATAAAGGACTTAGGAAGATAAAGCTGGTCAGTATTTGTGGGTATTTCTGTAGCAAGATACATAGTTTAAATAATATTATATATGTTTACCTTGAGCAGATTGGTGGAAAAAAGGATTCGTAGCAAATTGGCAACTTGAGCTTAACTGCTGAAGTCCCCAGTGCTTTTCTTTTTCTGGCTCTCCAATCCATTTCATGTATTACCAAGACCCAGGACCAGCTTTCCTGTTGTGTCCCTTTGTTGATTTAGCTAGCAGGATGACAGTCATTATTTCTTAAATGCATCTTATCTTACTGTTTTTCTTTCCCTTTAACTCCATATCCTACTAAGAATCTATTTCCCAATACATTACATGTCTAACTCAATCTGCTGATGGCCCATATATCAGGCTGTTACAAAGAATGCATTTAATAGTTTTGGACACTGTGTGGGACACAGCCCTAGCCCTTTTAGGGAAGTAAACAGTCATGGGTTGCATGCTATTAGGAGCCATCCATTCATTATTATATTACATAGTACCTGCATGCAAAAGACTACAATATGGTACATTACAGTTCTGGTTTAAAAAAATGCAGATGTACTATACCTCATAAACAATTTTCTACTGATTGGATGGAATTCATGAATTTTCTAAGAACATGAAACTTGTGAAAAGGTCTAACAATCTTGTCCTGTGCCTTTGGTAATTGATAGAGGCACAGAACAGGTCTTTGGTGCCAACTGAGTACCTTAATTACTCCAGGAGAAGAAGTTCTAGAATGTATGAATGGAATATTCTTCACTTGCAGTGACTGTTGGACTTTTTGTAAAAGAAGAGGACAGAGACTCATTCCTTTAAAGTATCTGCTCCTAATGACCAGGCAGCCTGCTTTGGGGGCACTGTGAGTGTGCAAATACATATAGATACATATGTATGTGATATGTGAAAGGGATAGGCTTTGCATGACTATTACTAATACTTATGAATTTGGGCCACATTAAATTTCAGATGCACATTTAAATAATGTAGTCAATATTATTATATTTACTTGGATTGTGCTTAAATCTTCATTAATCTCAATATCTACACTTTGTGTAATTTGGCATAAACATGAGGAAGCACATAGCACTCTCTTTTCTCTGGAAAAGACAGGCCTGAAAATGGGCCCTATGGGTGCCAGAGGGCAAAATGACCTGGGCTGATACCACGTAGTGTGAAATAAATGTGTCATATGGGGCCAGAAGGGGAAAGAGGCACAAAAAACATTTATATCATATAGAAACTAAGAATTATATAAACTGCATACTTTCAGATTTTGAAAAAGACTCTCTAAACAGTCCTGCCTTAGTTGCTCTCAATGTTCTAAGCTGCTCCATGTTAATTTCAGTACTGGGAAGCCAAGTCACTTTAACAGTGCACTGGATGTGGCAACTGTGAGTTCTGTCCCAGACAGCTATGTGATTTTGGAGAGTGCTTCATTTCTTTTGCCCTTAATTTTTCAGGTTTGTACCATGGGGAAAATAATTTCTATTCTGCCTCTTTCCAAGGACATTGTTAGAATGAATAGTAAGCTCTGCAAGAACAAATTATCAATGAGAGCAAGGAAGAAAGAATCGAGCACACTGATTTGTTTAGAAATACTGTTCTGATTAAACTTTTAATTCTACCCCTGCAATGAAGGATATATAAGAGCACTGGGGAATTACATAGCACCTTTCACCTGTATGCCTAACAATGAGCATCTTTGTTTTGCAAATGGGGAAGATGGCTACTAAAGACTGGGGGATGAGATCCCACAGAGGTTATTGGAAATGTCCCCAAGGAAAAGCAAGCAAAGGAGCCAGATCAGGGTATGCTAATTATCAAACAAACCTCTCTGTTTTCTTTATAAATAATCAACCAACTGGGGGGGGGGGTTGTTTAGGTACAGAAATCAATACACAATGACCTATAATAAGGACAGTATCAGAGTCTATAAACTAATGGAATAAAGGTTCAGAGATAGGAATAGGGTTTCTTTATTTCCCTAAGTCCCCAGGTAAAACCCTGCTTTATTTGGCCTTTTGAAGACAGTATAAGTCTGTAAGACATTAAACAATCATCTTTGCATTACAGCTTTCCTGAGCTTTACCCTTCCAGTGCTTTGTCATAGTTCCCTGACATTGTCTTTTATGAACTGATTTCCATGAGTGCTGATACACTCTATTCATTAAATAAGTTATTGATTCCTTCCCGGCTTTGAATCATAGTTAGCAGCTGTTCTGCCTAAACTCTTGGCAGAAGATGATGGACTGGATAGATTGCTTTGAGGCCTACTGGCTTTGGAGTAAGCAACAGTCTTACTTTTAGGAAAGGTGCATTTCTATATGAATATAAGGCAAGGCTTGTCAAACACAATACCATACGTGGATGATACATACGTTTTCAAGATAAACACCAAAAAGAGAGTGTTTTGAAGGGAAAGAGGAAGGGGAAAAATCTTCTTATCTGAACATATATGATTTTATCATGAAACCCAGTGTGCAGAGTCTTCTAGACTGGTTCTTGCCATTGGAGTTTGAAAAACAGCCCCTGGCACTAATAGATTTAGTCATGTATAGTATTCTCTCAGGTGAAATGATGGCCACAATCCACTTAATTTATGCTGAAAGTCTTCTCTTGACAAGAATTACCTAGAGAATTCAAATGAATGGGTTTTTCATTGCTTTATGTAGTTGGACTATGCACATTCACAGCTCCACTGGAGCCTGAACATTGAATTGTTTGTGGCAGGCAACTCTAAGGTTTCAGAGAATACTTTAGCAAACCTAATCCTTCTAGGATTTCAACTTGATATCAGTAAGGTGCCTCTAACTCACTGATCTCTGTAAGAGTTGGAACTTCTATTGTTAGCAGCTGTGCACTATGGCACTGACTGAGAAATGAAAACCATCAATACTCTTAGATATTACCATTATCATAGAGAAGAAGCAGCATTACTGTCCATACTTATTGATTCAGGAACTAGAACTAAAAGAAAGGCGTATTATAAATAAACTGGGAAATGGTTGTAAACTATCTTAATGGCTGCACTACTATTGAAACTAAACAAAAAAAAAAAAGAAGGAAAGAAAAAAGAGAAAGAATTAATATATTACTATTGGATTTTTCACTATTTGTACACTAATTCCTGTTGTGAAAGAAAATCTTTAGTGCTAATCCTTAAGCTAATTTCAAATATGAAATTTTGTCCTTGTTAACAGTATTGTAATTAAACCTGAAAATCATCCTTAAACCCCTTAACAAAATCAATGGTCCATAACTTGAGCTTATAGTTTTTCTCTCATCATAAGAGTAACTCATGAAGGTTAAAATAAAGCTAGGAAGCATAGAAAAGAATAAAAATTATTGGAGAATTTTCCCACACTCTGGCATTAAAAGTCTTTAACACTCTAATCATTATGTTAAATAAAATGGAAATCTGATCTGATCTCTATTAGCTGTGGTGCTTTCAGGAACACCACACATCTATGACAGAGAACAGGTTTTACATTGTTCAGTTCTCAATCCACAGACCTTGATCACAGTGTTGAATCTCCCTCTTAAATTTTAGGTACCTGATATAGGAAAAGGCATTCACAGCTCAGCAAATATTTAGATTGCTATTTAGGGAAAAGATATGATTGAATAAAAAACTTCAGATTTTTTTAAACCTCAATTTTCACAACACAGCAGCAGAATTTTATGTAAATATGTTGCACATATGTATGCTTATAAATGCACATGTGCACAAGCAGCAAACTTGTCTGATTCCCCTCAACAAAACAAAGATCTATAGATATGATTAACAGTCTTTCTAGGGGAGTTAAAGACTCCAAGGGAGTCCTTTGAGTTCCCCTTTACCTGACAAGAGGAATAAAAAGAGCCTCTGGAAAGATAAATACGTACATTTAGGCTTTCACTGAGGGGAGGAGAGGAAATGAAGAAAGAAGTAGAGGAAGACTGGTTTGAATTAATTGCTACCAGATTGATGAGTTCAGCTAGTAAATTAAATAACTTATCAGTTCTGAAACATCTATCTGCACAGCAAGTATTTGATGGGATGCTTTCAAATTAAGAAGTTTCAATCTGCCATGATGACTTATTTTGAAGATCAGAATGGTTCCCAACACTGAACTCTGTAAACTTCATTGGAGATGGAGGGTCCTGGGGATGAAAAAAGAAATTCACAAGTAAGCTGAACTAGTGTAAATATTCACATGGTAACATCCATTGACAATAATATGCAACTGTTAAAATTATGTTGCTGAAAAGTATGAGTTAGCATTGAAAAACGTTAAGTGAAAAAAGCAGGATGTA
>SJYW01018550.1:109219-123107 GCA_006410735.1 Raphicerus campestris | reverse complement strand
ACTGAGCTGTTGAAAGTGGTATTCATGAGTAATTTATTTTCATTTTCTCTAATATTTTCCACATTTTCTCTAGCACATATACATAATTTGATAATGTAAAAATATTTATTTTTGAAATTCTCAAGAAATAACATAAGCTTTGAAATTGCACAATCTGAAATTTGAATTCTAACTTTGCCATTTACTCTCTATAAATCTGGACAAATTAATTTCTTCATCTGTAAAGCAAGCATAACAAAATCTACCAAAAAAATGTCTGGCATATAGTAGGTACTCAAGCAGTTATTATTAGTATAAGCCCTCTGGAAAACAATTTGGCCATGTATATTAACAGTCTTTTAAAAAGTTCACACCAGTAATTTTGCTTCTAGGATCCTATCATACCACCAAAATATTGTAAAATAGTTAGCCTCCAATTAAAATTAATTAATTTAAAACATAAAAATGTATAACCAACACACAAAAAGAAAATGATTATAAATGAAGGAAAAGATTTATGTTCAAAGATATTATTGGCAACCTTACTCATAATAGTGAAAATTGGAATAAAATCTTAAGGTTGGACAGCAGTGAATTGGTTAAATAAACAAAAGTACCTTGATATAATGGAAAATTACTTGCAACATTAGTGAAAAAAGCAGAATTCAAAACTGAACACAACATGGTCTCAATGTTTAAAAAATATATTCATAGAAAATATTGGACAGCATACAACAAAATATGAACGTAGTTATCTTTAGGAGGTGGGATTATATGTGATTTAAACTTTCTTCATAGTTTTTTCTCCTTTCTCTTATGTTTAATATACTTTCAAAACTATTTCTCTCTTTCTCTCTCTCTCTCTCACACACACACACACACACACACACACACACACACACACACACACATGTTTTGCTATACCATATGGCTTGCAGGATCTTAGTTTCCCTAATAGGGATTAAACCTGTGCCCACTGCAGTGAAAGCACCTACTCCTAACCACTGAAATGCCAGGGAATCCCTTAATATATTGTTTATATCATAAAAACAAATTATGCTCATCATAAAATAACTGGAAAATGTAGGAAGGCATAAAGAAAAAAATGACCTATAATTTCAGAAACTGTTTCCTACACCCCCCCTTCTCATTCATTTATTTGACATATATTTACTGAATACTTACCATGTGCCAGGCATTATGCTAGAGGCTGGCACTAAAATGTGAACACGACATAGTGACTGCCCTCAAGGAACTTATGATTTAGTTTTAGAGACAAAAATGTAAGTAGGCTATTATAGAATGGGATAAAAGGGCTCTCATAAAGTAATTATCTCTCTCTCTTTAGTTGCTCAGTCATGTCCAACTCTTTGTGACCCCATGGACTGTAGCCTGCCAGGCTCCTCTGTCCACGGAATTCTCCCAAAAGGGACATCAGTCAGTGATAAACCCATGTAAATGATGTGGAAGCTAAAACCTAGAGAATAAGTACTATATATCCACCTGAAGTAGACTGGAATGGAGGAGGTGGAGGTTGCTGAAGAAGCATCCCAATCATGAGAGGCAGTAGCGGCATGTTTGAGGGGCTGAAGGAAGTTGAGATGTGGTTCAAGTGCAGAGTATGGGGATAAAACTAGTGGAGAGGAAGCTTCAGAGTTGAGAATCTGGAGAGATGAACAGGGGCCGGATCATAAAAGGGCTTCTAAACCATGTTAAGGAATTCAGACTCTGCTAAAGCCAATGAAACAGCCATTATACAGACAAGTTTTTTTCATCATTCTAGTTGCAATGTGGAGAATGGACTGGAAGGGGCAAAACTGAAGTAGGAAAATCAGTTTAAAAGCGATTGCAGTAATACAGGTGACAAACACATGGTCTAGAGTCATGGTAATCTAACTAGAAAAAGTACACAGCTTCCAGAGTAAAGTAAAGCTTCCAGAGCTTTACTTTAAGAAGTAAAATTAATATACTTCAGTGGACAATTAGATGTGAATGGCAGATGAAGGAGAAGGAATAAAACAGGAAAGGAGTTTTGGGGTAGGTGAAGTTGAAAGGCGCTTGGTTATTCAGGTCTGGAACTCAGGAAACAGTTCTGGGCTGGAGATACATATTCAGTAGTTATCACCATATATATGCCCTTTAGCCAAGAAATGGACAGATTCCCTAAGGAATGAGTAGATTTATGTGATGCATGGGAGATAACCTAGCAAAGTTTGAGAAGACACCATCTTCAGAAGATGTCTGATGGTAGGGATTTGGGGGGAAGAAGGGTGTAGAAAGTTGTGGAGAAGCATGAGAGGATTGTTTTTAACTTTTAAATTTAAATAGAGTTAAATTAACTTTTGTGGGTTTACAGTTCTGTGAAATTTTATACACGCGTAGAATAATGTAACCACAATCTCAGATAGAATGCAGAACTTCCTCTGATTCCTAAACCTGGCAACCACTAATCTGTTTTCTATGTATTTTTGCCTTTTCCAAAATTTCTTACAAATGGAATCATACAGCACAAAGACTTCAGAAATATTTTTGTTTTTAAAATTGAAGTATAGTTGACTTCTTAGTTTCAGGTATATAACATAGCAATTTGAAATTTTTACAGATTATACACAATACAAAGGATACTACAATATTATTGACTACATTCCTTGTGCTATGAACTGGATTTTTTCACTTAGAATAATGAATTTTTAGGTTCACAAATGGTGGCTCAGAGGTAAAGAATCCTTCTACTAAGCAGGAGACATGAGTTCAATAGGTAAAGAATCTGCCTGAAGATTCTTTATCGAATCTGCAGGAGACACAGGTTTGGTCCCTAGGTCGGGAAGATCTCCTGGAGAAGGAAATGGCAACCCACTCCAGTATTTTTGCTTGGAAAATCCCATGAACAGAGGGGCCTGGCAGGCAACAATCCATTGGGTCACGAAGAGTTGGACACGACTTAGCAACTAAAAAGTAACAGCATTATTTCTGTTGTCCTCTCCGACCCTCTGCAAATCCATGGACTGCAGCATACCTGGCTTCCCTGTCCTTCATTATCTCCTGGAGTTTGCCAATATTCATGTCCATTGATTCGGTGATGCTATCTAACCATCTCATCCTCTGCCACCTTTTCCTTTTGCTATCAATCTTTCCCAGCATCAGGGTCTTTCCAGTGAGTCGACTCTTCACATAAGGTGGCCAAAGTAATGAAGTTTCAGCTTCAGCATCAGTCCTTCCAATGAATATTCAGGACTGATTTCCTTTAGGATGGACTGGTTGGATCTCCTTGCAGTCCAAGGGACTCTCAAGAGTCTTCTCCAGCACCACAATTCAAAAGCATCAGTTCTTCAGAGCTCAACCTTCTTTATGGTTCCACTCTCTCATCTGTACGTAACTACTGGGAAAAGCATAGCTTTGGCTATCAGGACCTTTGTTGGCAAATCGATGTCTCTGCTTTTTAATATGCTGTCTAAGTTTGTAATAGCTTTTCTTCCAAGGAACAAGCATCTTGTAATTTAATAGCTGCAGTCACCATCCGTAGTGATCTGGAGCCCAAGAAAATAAAATCTGTCACCGTTTCCACTTTCTCCCCATCTATTTGTCATTAAATGATGGGACCAGATGCCATGATCTTAGTTTTTTGAATGTTGAGTTTTAAGCCAGGCTTTTCACTCTCCTCTTTAATCCTCATCAAGAGGCTCTTTAGTTCCTCTTCACTTTCTGCCATAAGGGTGGTGTCATCTGCATATCTGAGGTTATTGATATTTCTCCCAGCAACCTTGATTTCAGTTTGTGTTTCTTCCAGTCCAGCGTTTCTCATGATGTACTCTTGTGGCATGTTTGTCAGATTTTGGTATTACAGTGATGGTGGCCTCATAGAATGAGTTTGGAAGTTTGCCTTCCTCTGCCATTTTCTGGAAGAGTTTGAATAGGATAGGTGTTAGCTCTTCTCTAAATTTTTGGTAAAATTCAGCTGGGAAGCCTGGGCTTTTTGTTGTTGTTGTTGTTGGAAGATTTCTGATTAAAGTTTCGATTTCTGTGCTTGTTATGGGTCTGTTAAGATGTTCTATTTCTTCCTGGTTCAGTTTTGGAAAGTTATACTTTCCTAGGAATTTGTCTGTTTCTTCCAAGTTGTCCATTTTATTGGCATATAGTTGCTGATAGTAGTCTCTTATGATCCTTTTATTTGTGTGTTATTTGTTGTGATTTCTCCATTTTCATTTCTAATTTTGTGGATTTGATTCTTCGCCCTTGTTTTCTTGTTGAGTCTGGCTAATGGTTTGTCTATTTTATTTATCTTCTCAAAGAACCAGCCTTTAGCCTTGTTGATTTTTCCTATGGTCTTTTTTCTTTTGCATNAATTTCACAGAACTGTAAACCCACAATCTCAGATAGAATGCAGAACTTCCTCTGATTCCTAAACCTGGCAACCACTAATCTGTTTTCTATGTATTTTTGCCTTTTCCAAAATTTCTTACAAATGGAATCATACAGCACAAAGACTTCAGAAATATTTTTGTTTTTAAAATTGAAGTATAGTTGACTTCTTAGTTTCAGGTATATAACATAGCAATTTGAAATTTTTACAGATTATACACAATACAAAGGATACTACAATATTATTGACTACATTCCTTGTGCTATGAACTGGATTTTTTCACTTAGAATAATGAATTTTTAGGTTCACAAATGGTGGCTCAGAGGTAAAGAATCCTTCTACTAAGCAGGAGACATGAGTTCAATAGGTAAAGAATCTGCCTGAAGATTCTTTATCGAATCTGCAGGAGACACAGGTTTGGTCCCTAGGTCGGGAAGATCTCCTGGAGAAGGAAATGGCAACCCACTCCAGTATTTTTGCTTGGAAAATCCCATGAACAGAGGGGCCTGGCAGGCAACAATCCATTGGGTCACGAAGAGTTGGACACGACTTAGCAACTAAAAAGTAACAGCATTATTTCTGTTGTCCTCTCCGACCCTCTGCAAATCCATGGACTGCAGCATACCTGGCTTCCCTGTCCTTCATTATCTCCTGGAGTTTGCCAATATTCATGTCCATTGATTCGGTGATGCTATCTAACCATCTCATCCTCTGCCACCTTTTCCTTTTGCTATCAATCTTTCCCAGCATCAGGGTCTTTCCAGTGAGTCGACTCTTCACATAAGGTGGCCAAAGTAATGAAGTTTCAGCTTCAGCATCAGTCCTTCCAATGAATATTCAGGACTGATTTCCTTTAGGATGGACTGGTTGGATCTCCTTGCAGTCCAAGGGACTCTCAAGAGTCTTCTCCAGCACCACAATTCAAAAGCATCAGTTCTTCAGAGCTCAACCTTCTTTATGGTTCCACTCTCTCATCTGTACGTAACTACTGGGAAAAGCATAGCTTTGGCTATCAGGACCTTTGTTGGCAAATCGATGTCTCTGCTTTTTAATATGCTGTCTAAGTTTGTAATAGCTTTTCTTCCAAGGAACAAGCATCTTGTAATTTAATAGCTGCAGTCACCATCCGTAGTGATCTGGAGCCCAAGAAAATAAAATCTGTCACCGTTTCCACTTTCTCCCCATCTATTTGTCATTAAATGATGGGACCAGATGCCATGATCTTAGTTTTTTGAATGTTGAGTTTTAAGCCAGGCTTTTCACTCTCCTCTTTAATCCTCATCAAGAGGCTCTTTAGTTCCTCTTCACTTTCTGCCATAAGGGTGGTGTCATCTGCATATCTGAGGTTATTGATATTTCTCCCAGCAACCTTGATTTCAGTTTGTGTTTCTTCCAGTCCAGCGTTTCTCATGATGTACTCTTGTGGCATGTTTGTCAGATTTTGGTATTACAGTGATGGTGGCCTCATAGAATGAGTTTGGAAGTTTGCCTTCCTCTGCCATTTTCTGGAAGAGTTTGAATAGGATAGGTGTTAGCTCTTCTCTAAATTTTTGGTAAAATTCAGCTGGGAAGCCTGGGCTTTTTGTTGTTGTTGTTGTTGGAAGATTTCTGATTAAAGTTTCGATTTCTGTGCTTGTTATGGGTCTGTTAAGATGTTCTATTTCTTCCTGGTTCAGTTTTGGAAAGTTATACTTTCCTAGGAATTTGTCTGTTTCTTCCAAGTTGTCCATTTTATTGGCATATAGTTGCTGATAGTAGTCTCTTATGATCCTTTTATTTGTGTGTTATTTGTTGTGATTTCTCCATTTTCATTTCTAATTTTGTGGATTTGATTCTTCGCCCTTGTTTTCTTGTTGAGTCTGGCTAATGGTTTGTCTATTTTATTTATCTTCTCAAAGAACCAGCCTTTAGCCTTGTTGATTTTTCCTATGGTCTTTTTTCTTTTGCATTTATTTCTGCCCTAATTTTTATGATTTCTTTCCTTCTACTAACCCTGGGGTGCTTCATTTCTTCTTTTTCTAGTTGCTTTAGGTGTAGAGTTAGGTTATTTGATTTTTCTCTTTTTTCTTGAGGTAAGCTTGTATTGCTATGAATCTTTCCCTTAGCACTGCTTTTACTGAATTCCATAGGTTTTGGATTGTTGTGTTTTCATTTTCACTTGTTTCTATGCATATATTGATTTCTTTTTTGATTTCTTCTGTGGATTGTTGGTTATTCAGAAAAGTGTTGTTTATCCTCCATAAGTTTGTATGTTTAATAGTTTTTTTTTTTCCGTGTAGTTGACATCTAATCTTACCACATTGTGATCAGAAAAGATGCTTGGAATGATTTTATTTTTTTGAACTTACCAAGGCGAGATTTATGGCTCAGGATGTGCTCTATCCTGGAGAAGCTTCCGTGTGCTCTTGAGAAAAAGGTGATATTCATTGTTTTGGGGTGAAAGTTTTATAGATATCAATTAGGTCTAACTGGTCCATTGTATCATTTAAAGTTTGTGTTTCCTTGTTAATTTTCTGTTTACTTGATCTATCCATAGGTGTGAGTGGGAGTATAAAGTCTCCCACTATTATTGTGGGAGACTTTCATACTTGTTAGCATTTGTCTTACATATTGCAGAATATTTTGATCATTTTTGCCATACATCAACATGAATCAGTTATAGGAATATACATGTTCCCTCATTCCTTTTTTTGCTTAGAGGAGTGCCTTTAACATTTCTTAACCTGGTTTGGTGGTGCTGAACTCTTTCTACTTCTGCTTGTCTGAAAAATTATTTATCACTTGTTTAAATCTGAATGAGAATTCTGAATGGTAGAGCAGTCTTGCTTGTAACTTTTTTCCATTCATCATTTTGAATATATTGTGCCAATCCCTTTTGGACTGCAGAGTTTTTTCTAAAAAGTCAGATGATAGCTTTATGTGAATTCCTTTGTATATAGCACATTGCTTTCCCTTGCTGCTTTTAAGATTCTTGTTTTAATTTTTCCCTTTAAATATACCATGTCTTGGTGTGTACCTCTTTGAAGTGATCTCATTTGGGAGGCTCTGTGTTTTCTGGATCTGGTTGTCTGTTTCCTTTCCCAGGTTAGGGAAGTTTTCAAGTATTACTTCTTCAAATAAGTTCTCTAACCCTTAATCTCTTCTTTCTGTGACCCATATAATGAAAATGTAGTATGCTGATGTTGTCTCAGAGGTCTCTTCAACAATTTCCCCCCTTTTTAAAGCTCTTTTTTCTTTTTCCTCTTCAGCTTGTGTGATCTCTACTATGTGTCATCCAGATTGCTGATCCATTCCTCTGTGTCATCTAATATATTGTTGACTCCTTCTAGTGTTTTTTTATTTAAGCTATTATATTCTTCAAATGTATTTGTTTCTTCTTTATATTTTCTAACCCTTTGTTGAAAATTTCACTGTGTTAACCCATTCATCTCACGAGTTTGTTGAACATCTTTCTGATGATTACTTTGAACTCTTTATCAGGTAGTTTGCTTATCTTCATTTCATTTAGCTCTTCTTCTGGGGTTTCATCTTGTTCCTTTGTTTGGAACAAATCCTTCTGTCAGTTCATTTTGCCTAATTTGCTATTTTTATTTCTATGTATTTGGTAGCTTGGTTATGTTTCTTGATCTTGGATAAGTGACCGTATATAGGAGATGTCCTATGGAGCCCAGCAGCGTGCTCCCCTCAGATCACCAGTGCTATATGTTCTAGGGGTGCCTCCTATGTGGGCTGCATGTGCCCTTCTCTTGTGGCAAGGCTAAATACTGTGTGTGTGCACGTGGGTAGGTCTTGATCCCAGTATAGTTAGCTATGAGGCCATGCCTTCTGCAGTGGCTGTGGGCCTACTGAAATGTGGGACAGGTTTCCCACATAGTTGGCTCTGTGCCCCAGGAGGGGTTGGAGCTGCTGCCAGCCTACTGATAGGTGGAGTTAGAAATCCCTGTGATTGTTTGTGTGGCTTGAGGGGACTTGGTGCTGGTGCCAACCTGTTATTGGGTGAGGCTGAGTCCCCAGTGCAAACAGGCTGGTAGGAGGATTCCAAAATGATGCTTCCCAGTGCTGGTGTTATCAGAATGAGGTACTCCAAATGGCTGCTACCACTGTCTCCATTCCCCAGGGTGAGTAGTAGTTGCCCTCTGTCTCTCCAAGAGTCTCTCCAAGATCAACAAGTGGGTCTGACCCAGGCTTCTTTCAAACTACTGCTCTATCCTGGGACTTTGGGTATGTGGGATATTTTGTGTGCCTTTTAAGAGCAAAGTCTGTTTCCTATAGCTTTCCAGCTCTTTCACCCTAGCTGGTAGTTTTCAATGTTAAATGTTCTGTGAGCTCATCTTGCCAGTGTAGGATCCCCAGGCTGGGGAGACTGATTTGGGAATCAGTTCCCTTGCTCCTTGGGGAGAATTTCTATGATTGCTATATTTCTTCCATTTGTGGGTCACTCATCTGAAGGTGTAGGTCCTGGCTATACAGCCTCTGCCCCTCCCACCTGTTNAGAGCAGTCTTGCTTGTAACTTTTTTCCATTCATCATTTTGAATATATTGTGCCAATCCCTTTTGGACTGCAGAGTTTTTTCTAAAAAGTCAGATGATAGCTTTATGTGAATTCCTTTGTATATAGCACATTGCTTTCCCTTGCTGCTTTTAAGATTCTTGTTTTAATTTTTCCCTTTAAATATACCATGTCTTGGTGTGTACCTCTTTGAAGTGATCTCATTTGGGAGGCTCTGTGTTTTCTGGATCTGGTTGTCTGTTTCCTTTCCCAGGTTAGGGAAGTTTTCAAGTATTACTTCTTCAAATAAGTTCTCTAACCCTTAATCTCTTCTTTCTGTGACCCATATAATGAAAATGTAGTATGCTGATGTTGTCTCAGAGGTCTCTTCAACAATTTCCCCCCTTTTTAAAGCTCTTTTTTCTTTTTCCTCTTCAGCTTGTGTGATCTCTACTATGTGTCATCCAGATTGCTGATCCATTCCTCTGTGTCATCTAATATATTGTTGACTCCTTCTAGTGTTTTTTTATTTAAGCTATTATATTCTTCAAATGTATTTGTTTCTTCTTTATATTTTCTAACCCTTTGTTGAAAATTTCACTGTGTTAACCCATTCATCTCACGAGTTTGTTGAACATCTTTCTGATGATTACTTTGAACTCTTTATCAGGTAGTTTGCTTATCTTCATTTCATTTAGCTCTTCTTCTGGGGTTTCATCTTGTTCCTTTGTTTGGAACAAATCCTTCTGTCAGTTCATTTTGCCTAATTTGCTATTTTTATTTCTATGTATTTGGTAGCTTGGTTATGTTTCTTGATCTTGGATAAGTGACCGTATATAGGAGATGTCCTATGGAGCCCAGCAGCGTGCTCCCCTCAGATCACCAGTGCTATATGTTCTAGGGGTGCCTCCTATGTGGGCTGCATGTGCCCTTCTCTTGTGGCAAGGCTAAATACTGTGTGTGTGCACGTGGGTAGGTCTTGATCCCAGTATAGTTAGCTATGAGGCCATGCCTTCTGCAGTGGCTGTGGGCCTACTGAAATGTGGGACAGGTTTCCCACATAGTTGGCTCTGTGCCCCAGGAGGGGTTGGAGCTGCTGCCAGCCTACTGATAGGTGGAGTTAGAAATCCCTGTGATTGTTTGTGTGGCTTGAGGGGACTTGGTGCTGGTGCCAACCTGTTATTGGGTGAGGCTGAGTCCCCAGTGCAAACAGGCTGGTAGGAGGATTCCAAAATGATGCTTCCCAGTGCTGGTGTTATCAGAATGAGGTACTCCAAATGGCTGCTACCACTGTCTCCATTCCCCAGGGTGAGTAGTAGTTGCCCTCTGTCTCTCCAAGAGTCTCTCCAAGATCAACAAGTGGGTCTGACCCAGGCTTCTTTCAAACTACTGCTCTATCCTGGGACTTTGGGTATGTGGGATATTTTGTGTGCCTTTTAAGAGCAAAGTCTGTTTCCTATAGCTTTCCAGCTCTTTCACCCTAGCTGGTAGTTTTCAATGTTAAATGTTCTGTGAGCTCATCTTGCCAGTGTAGGATCCCCAGGCTGGGGAGACTGATTTGGGAATCAGTTCCCTTGCTCCTTGGGGAGAATTTCTATGATTGCTATATTTCTTCCATTTGTGGGTCACTCATCTGAAGGTGTAGGTCCTGGCTATACAGCCTCTGCCCCTCCCACCTGTTTCATTGTGGTTCCTTCTTTATGTCTTTAGTTGTGGAAAAATTTGCTGCTAGGCTTCAGGTACTTCTCAGAGATAGCTACTCTATAAGTAGTTGTCATTTTGCTGTGTCCATCAGAGGAGATGTGATTAGGGTGTTCCTACTCTGTCATTTTGGCCACCCCATTAATCATTTTTTCTTATGCTTATTTCCACTTTTGGTGAAATATCCATTCAAACCTTTTGCTCATTATTTTATTGTATTTGCTTTCTTACTTTTGAGATTTTAGAGCATTTAACATAATCTAGATACAAGTCCTTTATCAGACATGTGTTTTGCAAATATTTTCTCTCAGTCAATGGTCTTTTTATTCTCTTAACAATGATTTTCTCAGAGAATACACTTTTAATTTTGTTGAAGTCCAACTTGTAATTTTTTTCTTTCAGGTATAATACTTTTGATGTCATATCTAAGAACTATTTGCTTAACTCAAAGTAATAAAGGTTTTCTCCTAAATTTTCTTCTGAGATTTTTACAGTTTTGCATTTAGGTGTATGATCATTTTGAATTAAATTTTGTACATGTTGTGAGCTGTAGGTATAGGTATGTCCAATTATTCTATCACTGTTTGTTGAAGACTGTATGTTCTCCACTGAATTACCATTGTATCTTTATGTAAAAAATCAGTTGAGCATCTTTATGGGTCTGTCTATGTAGTTTATTTTTTATTCTGTTCCATTGGTTCATAAGTCTGTTCCTTTGGCTAATATCACACTGTCTTGACTTCTACAGCATTATAGTATGTCTTAAAATTGGAAGTTTGAGTCCTTCAATTTTGTATTTTTTTCAGAATTGTTTTGACTAATTTCCTTACTTTTACATATAAATTTTAGTGTCAGCTTGTCTATTTATACAAAAAACTTTAACTAAAATTAAAATCTGAATTAGGATTATATTAAATGTCTATCAATTTTGGGAGTATTGACACCTTAATTACACAGAATCTTCTGACCCATAAGCATAGTATCTATCTCTGTTTATTTAGGTCTTCCATGGCTTTTTCATCAATGTTTTATAAGTTTCAGCATATAGATATTATGTATGATTTGTTAAATATATATCTAGTTATTTACTTTTTTTGAAGTTATTGTGTTTTTGATTTTGGTTTCCCAATTGTGCAATGCTAGTATATAGGAATATAATAGATGTTTGTCCATTGATCTTGTGTGCTGTGAACTTGATAAACTTACTCATTAGTTCTAGGAGTTTTTGTAGATTATATAGACAATCATGACATCTGCAAATAGAGATAATGTTACTTCTTGTTTTCCAATTAGAGTGACTTTTATTTCCTTTCTTAGCCCTATTTCATGTGTTAGGTGGAGAAGGCAATGGCAACCCACTCCAGTATGCTTGCCTGGAAAATCCTATGGATGGAAGAGCCTTATAGGCTGCAGTCCATGGGGTCGCTAAGAGTCAGGCACAACTGAGTGACTTCACTTTTACTTTTCACTTTCATGCATTGGAGAAGGAAATGGCAACCCACTCTAGTATTCTTGCCTGGAGAATCCCAGGGACAGAGGAGCCTAGTGGGCTGCCATCTGTGGGGGTCACACAGGGTCAGACATGATTGAAGTGACTTAGCAGCAGCAGCAGCATGTGTTAGGACTTTCCTATGATGTGGAATGACAGTGATAAGAGAGACTATATGAAGTTGTGGTAAACAGTGAAAACTTATCAGATCAGTTTAAGTTGAAGGTCACAAATGTGTAGTCTCAGCTGTGTTATTTCTAATCAGTTGCAGTATTTATAACCAGTTGTATTATTTTTGTAGTAGTTCTCAGCAGCCTGAGTATAGAAATGGAGAAGGCTGATGGCTGGATTGGATCTGGAGTTTGGATTTTTGCTGGCTAAAGCAATGAAGTTAGGGAGAAAAGAATATTGCCGAGAGAGAGGTTGAAGTGTTAAGGCTTGACAGAGAAGGAAGTAACCCATGTAAAAAGTTTGTTTTTACTTATATTTTGGTATAATTCCTTTCAGTGTTTCCCTGCATATATAGATATATTTTAATAGTTAAAAATTTTAAATTAAAAATACTATTCTATAATGTTTTCAAGGTCTATCCCATGTTGTAGCATGAATTTCTTTGGTTGCCAAATGGCATTCCATTGTACAGATATGTCGCATTTTGTTTATCTGTTCATCAGTAGATGGATATTAGTGTTGTTTCCATTTTGGGGGTATTATGAATAGTGCTGCTGTGAGCATTCATGCAGGAATTTTTGTTTGGGCATATGATTCTCATTTTTCTTGGTTATATACAAAGAAGTGGAATTGCTGGGGCGTATGGTAATTTTAGACATGAACAATGGACATGAACTTGGGCAAACTCTGGGAGATGGTGAGGGACAGAGAGGCCTGGCATGCTGTGGCCCATGGGGTCACAAAGAGTTGGACATGACTTGGCAACTGAATAATAACAATGGTAATTTTATGTTTAACATACTAAAGGACTTTCAAACTGTTTTCCAAAGTGACTGCATCATTCTGTACTGCCATCATAAGTGTATGAAGGCTCCAATTTCTCCAAATCCTCACCAACACTTGTTATTATCTGTCTTCTGAATTATAGTCATCCTCTGTTGTTGTTGTTTAGTCACTAAATCTTTAGCAGCCCCATGGACTGTGGCCCACCAGGCTTCTCTGTCCATGGGATTTCCCAGGCAAGAATACTGGACTAGGTTGTCATTTCCTTCTCCAGGGGAGCTTCCTGTCCCGGAAGTTGAACCTGTATCTCCTGCATTGGCAAGTGGATTCTTTACCACTGGGCCGCGAGGAAATTCCATGGATGGAGAAACCTGGTTGGGTATGGTCCATAGAGTTGCAAAAGAGTCAGATATGACTTAGCGACTGAACAACAATGACAATAGCCATTCTAGTGGTTATTAAATGGTATCTTGTTGTTTTGACTTGCATTCCTTAATAGGTAATGATGTTAAGCATCTTTTCATGTGCTTATTGGTCACCCGTATGTGGGGAAATGTCTATTCAAATCCTTTGCTCATTAAAATATATATATCATCTTTTTACCATAGAATTGTAACAGCTCTTTATATTGATGTATTCTGCATACAAATCTCCTATCAAATATTTGATTTACACATGTTTTCTTCCAAAAGATCACATATTGTATGATTCCATGGAATCATGGATTATATGGAATGTCCAGATTAGGCAAATCTATAGAGATAGAAAGTAGATTAGTGGTTTCCTATAGGTGGGAGTGGAGGCATTGGGAGTAATTAGTAATGAGTATGGGGTTTCTTTTGTAGGCAATGAAAATGGCCTAAAATTGATTGTGGTAATGGTTATATGACTGTGAATATCCAAAAACCCACTGAAT
>SJYW01018550.1:68304-92337 GCA_006410735.1 Raphicerus campestris | reverse complement strand
TCACTAAGAACAAAGCTAGTGGAGGCAAATGAATTCCAGTTGAGCTATTTCAAATCCTAAAAGATGATGGTGTTACAGTGCTGCACTCAATATGCCAGAAAATTTGGAAAACTCTGCAGTGACCACAGGACTGGAAAAGATCAGTTTCCACTCCAATCCCAAAGAAAGGCAACGTCAAGGAATGTTCCAAATACTGCACAATTGCACTCATCTCACACGCTAGCAAAGTAATGCTCAAAATTCTCCAAGCCAGGCTTAAATAGTATGTGTACTGAGAACTTCCAGATGTTTAAGCTGGATTTAGAAAAGGCAGAATAACCAGAGATCAAATTGCCAACATCTTTTTGATCATTTGAGGAGCAAAGTATACTCTGAATCAGCTTGCTTAATGTACAGATAATCACTTTCTTTACATTCCATACATAATAATGTACTTGGCACTTTGAGATTAAAAGAAAGTTGACAGTGGTTGTCCCTTACAGTTCTCTCTTATGAACTCAATGTGCCTTCATAGGGCTCCCATAAGTGTAAGGTCTGGGTCCCAGAAAATAAAGGATAGCCAGGGTGGGTTACCCTTGCCACAGTAGAATGGCAACTTCTCATGCCACTAAATTAACCAGGCAGATTCCAAAGACAAGTCTGCTTTCTTCCAGGAAGAGTGGAACAGTAAAAAGTGGCTCTACTAATGTCTGTCTTTGGAATCATGTCTCTATGATGGGCACAGCATTTTGTCTTATTTGGAATCTCAGACCTAGGGTATTCTTGTCTGTAAGTCTGAACAGAAAGCAGTTGTATTGACCCAGTTCTTCAGTGAAGGATATACAGGGAATTACTCATGTTTGTCAAACACCTCCAATGAGACAAAGAGGCAGCAAGTGCTTGAGCATACATCTCATCTTACCTATACATTTCTATCAAGAAAGCAATTGATCAATGTAAAAAGCACTACTGGAACTTCAATGCACTATTTGCCTTGATGTTTCTTTCTGATGGTTGGCTGTCTCAGAGCTTTGTAGGTATGGTTTGGCAGTGTACCTTTTCAGATGTTGGCTTTTAGTATTCTGCTAGATGGGTTTCTTTTACTATTTGCCATTGCAATCCACACTTGATTTGGCCAGAGCAATTCTTTCCTGCAATCATTTGAATTAAAGTCAGGCTTGTAGACATTGAAACTTGAGCTGGAAAACTCAAATATCAACTTCCTCCATAGTTTCACTCCCATAGGAGATTAAGCTAAGGCTGCAAAGGGTCATTGCCAGGTGAGGACTAAATTGAAAGAATGCAGATACTTCAAAAAATATCATATAAGAAATGAAGCACCAGTCTATGTTCAATGCAGGATACAAGATGCTTGGGGCTGGTATACGGGATGATCGGGGAGGTGGGGTGGGGAGGGAGCTGGGAGGGGGCTTCGGCATGGGGAGATCGTGTACACCTGTGGATGATTCATGTCAATGTATGGCAAAACCAACACAGTACTGTAAAATAGAATAAAGTATTAAAAAAATAAATAAATAAAAAATAAAAATTAAAAAAAAAATTAGGCTCTGCATAATAGAAGACAAATGCAGAATTTAGGAAAAGAATTTAGTTTCTCCTACCATCTACACCTATACTACTTTCACTATCCCTACCTGCTCTTGCTGCCTATACTGTAGTTATTTTACCATTATTCAATAAATGTTTACTTGAATCAAGAATGATGTCATTTTCATCTTAGTATATGCTAGCCCAGCTGTGTCTCTTCCTGCCTCATCCTAGATGTCCTCCCTTTCTTTAAAACCCTATGTTCCCACATAAACCTCTGATACTATGGGAAGTGACCACAAGAGTATATGTATACTTTTTTGTACCCATTGGTTTTCAGAGATTGGGCAAAGTAGGGAAATGGACATAATGTGGTGTCTCTAAGAACTTAGGTTGAGTTATAACTGCTTAATTGCCTTACATAAGTGACTTTACCTCCTTAGCTTCAACTTTTTCATCTGTAAAATAGGGCAATACTCTTTCATTCACTGTATTTTTGTAAGGCTCTTCCCTGAATTATGAGTGTCCTCAAAGGTTTTATTATTTACCCTCTGAATTTCTCTTTTCCATTCATTTCCTTGTCCACTTGAATTCATGCGAACATTGCTTTTGTGTGAGTGTTTAATTGCTTCAGTCATGTCCGTCTCTGTGTGACCCTATGGACTGTAGAACACCAGGCTCCTCTGTCCGTGGAATTCCCCAGGCAAGAATACTGGAGTGGGTTTCCATGCCCTCCTCCAGGGAATCTTCCCAAGCCATGGATCAAACCCATGTCTCTTACATCTCCTGCATTGGTATGTGTGTACCTCGAAAGTGAAAGTGAAGTCACTCAGTCGTTTCTGACTCTTTGCGACCCCATGGACACCAGGCTCCTCCGTCCATGGGATTTTCTAGGCAAGAGTACTGGAGTGGGTTGCCATTTCCTTCTCCAGAGAATCTTCCTGACCAAACGATTGAACCCAGGTCTCCCGCATTGTAGACAGACGGATGCCAAATATTACAGTTTATCTTGTTTCCCTAGCTTTATTCTCTCCCTTGATTATCTCCTACACCACTCATGGATTTAACCACCATCTCCATATGACTGACTCCCAGTTCTTTAGTTACTGGGACTATTTCAGTTATTTAAAATGTCTCCTGGCTTTAATCTTTCCTCTCCATTTCTAGTATCATGCCCCTCTTGAAGCCACTGTGACACATACTCAACTGTCTATTGTTTTTTCTGTTTTGTGACTCTGCATACTAGTGAGGGATTTCCCCGATAATTCAGTTGGTAAAGAATCTGCCTGTAATTCAGGAGACCCTGGTTCAATTCCTGGGTCAGGAAGATCTGATGGAGAAGGGATAGGCTACTCACTCTAGTATTTTTGGGCTTCTCTTGTGGCTCAGCTAGTAAAGAATCTGCCTGCAATGTGGAAGACCTGGGTTTAACTCCTGGGTTGGGAAGATCCCTTGGAGAGGGGAAAGGCTACCCACTCCAGTATTCTGGCCTGGAGAATTCCATGGACTGTATAGTCCATGGGGTTGCAAAGAGTCGGACACGACTGAGTGATTTTCACTTTCATTTTCATCATACTAGTGAGAGAGCTTGTTCTTAGGTAGGTTGATAAAGAGACCAGGGCCCTCAAGGAGGAGGAAGGGACAAATGAATTTTTTTTTTTTTTACATTCCTTTGTCTTCATCATATAAGACATTTTTTCTTAAGCTCTGAGTTGTTATGGCAATGATCTATTTAAGACTAACTTTCTTTAAGCCCAGACTAATGATTATACAACTAAACAACTCATTATACTCTAGGGTATGTTTTTCCTTAAACTCTGTATTAATGATNTATATTTCTAATTATAAAAATAGATATACAACAAGCAACAATGTTGTATTGTATCACACAGGGAACTATAAACAAAATCGTGTTTATACCTATAATGGTATAATACCTATGGCTGTCTCTTATACACATCTTTATATAACAACAATGTATATTGCTTGAGGACTCTTCGCTCCTTCTTAACAAGAACTTTCTGACTAATCCTGTTATCTTGAGATGTATGTTGTGGGAGTGAGTCTGCTAAGACCTTTACAACCTTGAGATATTCTTTTGTAACCAACTGTATAAAGCCCCACCCAAATTAGTGAGCAGGGCCCTGCCTGCCCACTTCTGTCTATGTCAGAAGCTTTCTCTATCCCTTTTTCACTGTAATAAATCTTTTGCCACATGAAACTGTAAGTGACTGAAGCCACATCTTTGGTCCCAAATTGAATTTCCCTCCTTTGGAGAACACAAATCTGACACTGTTCACCATAAGCTTTCACTAATACCTGAGTAATCCTTCTAAAATTTATCTTTCATTAGTATCACTCAAGGTTATAAAATTAATATCTGTTTCATACTGTAGCAAATCTACAAAGCTCTCTATCATTTTGACCATATCTTCCTTCTCTAACATTACTGCTCATAAACCACAATGCCCACCCAGTATATAGGAATGGATGGCTATCTCAGCATTCTTACCACATTCAAGTCACACTTCTTACATGGAATGCCATTTCCTTCTTCCTAGCATATACAGCAGACTGATTCCAAACTGGGAAAGGAGTACATCAAGGCTGTATATTGTCACCCTGCTTGTTGAACTTATATGCAGAGTACATCATGAGAAATGCTGGACTGGATGAAGCTACAAGCTGGAATGAAGATTTCTGGGAGAAATATCAATAAGCTCAGATATGCAGATGACACCACCCTTAAGGCAGAAAGTAAAGAAAAACTAGAGTCTCTTGATGAAAGTGAAAGAGGAAAGTGAAAAAGTTAAAAGCTCAACATTCAGAAAACTAAGATGATGGCATCTGGCCTCATCACTTTATGGCAAATAGATGGGGAAACAGTGGTAGACTTTATTTTGGGGGGAGGGCTCCAAAATCACTGCAGTTGGTGATTGAAGCCATGAAATTAAAAGACGCTTACTCCTTGGAAGAAAAGTTATGACCAATCTAGACAGCATATTAAAAAGCAGAGACATTACTTTGCCAACAAAGTTATGTCTAGTCGAGGCTATGGTTTTTCCAGTAGTCATATATGGATGTGAGAGTTGGACTGTGAAGAAAGCTGAGCACTGAAGAATTGATGCTTTTGAACTATGGTGTTGAAGAAGTCTCTTGAGAGTCCCTTGGACTGCAAGGAGATTCAACCAGCCCATCCTAAAGGAAATCAGTCCTGAATATTCATTGGAAGGACTGATGGTGAAGCTGAAACTCCAATACTTTGGCCACCTAATGTGAAGAAGTGACTCATTTGAAAAGACCCTGATGCTGGGAAAGATTGAAGGCGGGAGAAGGGGACGACAGAGGATGATACGGTTGGATGGCATCACCGACTCGATAGACATGAGTTTGAGTAAACTCCTGTAGTTGGTGATGGACAGGTAAACCTGGCATGCTGCCGTCTATGGGGTCGCAGAGTCAGACAGAACTGAGCGACTGAACTGAACTCAATGAACTAAACAGGGGCTCTATATCAATCTAGAAGGGTTGGATGGTGAGGGAGATGGGAGAGAGGTTCAGGAGGGAAGGGACATATGTACACCTATGGCTGACCCATGTTGATGTTTGACAAAAAATAACAAAATTGTGTAAAGCAATTATCCTTCAATTAAAAAATAAATATATTTATTAAAAAATTCACCCATTCTGTTCCATTTCAGTTCACTGATTCCTAAAATGTCAATATTCACTCTTGCCATCTCCTGTTTGACCATTTCCTATTTACCTTGATTCACAGACCTAACATTCCAGGTTCCTATGAAATATTATTCTATATAGCATTGGACTTTACTTCCATCAGCAGTCCCCTCCACATCTGGACACTGTTTTTTTGCTTTGCTCAGCTTCTTCATTCTTTTTGGAGCTATTTCTTCACCATTTTCCAGTAACTTATTGGGAACCTACCAATCTGGGGAGTTCATTTTTCAGTGTCATATCATTTTGCCTTTTTTATACTGTTCATGGTGTTCTCAAGGCAAGAATACTGAAGTGGTTTGCCATTTCCTTCTCCAGTGGACCATGTTTTGTTAGAACTCTCCACAATGACCTGTCTGTCTTGGGTGGCTCTACCTGGCATGGCTGAAAAAGATGGCAGAGTAGGACATGTGCTTATCTTCTCCTGTGAGAACTCCAAAACTGCAACTCGCTGCTGAACAAACACCAACAGGAGAATGTTGGATTTCACCAAAAAGAGATACCTCACATCCAAGAGCAAAGGAGAAGCTCCAACAAGACGCTAGGAGGGGCAAAATTGCATTTAGACTCAAACCTCATATCCGCCAGAGACTCTGGATGGGCTCAAACAAAACCTTGTGCATACCATGACCCAGAGACCCCAGAAGAAACTGAGCTGGACCTGCCTTTGAGTGTTTGAGTGTCTTCTGTGGAGGAGGAGCTCAGCAGTGGCCTTCTGCAGAGCACGGGCTCTGGCTGCACCAGACCTGGGAGACACTGCATGTGGCATAAATCCTCTTGGAGGAGGTCACCATTAGCCCCACCATAGAGCCACAGAGCAGACGACCCACAAACTGGATAACAATTATATCAAAGAAGTTCTCGCACTTCAGCATCCATCCTTCCAGTGACTATTCAAGGTTGATCTTCCTTAAGATTGACTGGTTTGATCTTGCTGTCCAAGGGACTTTCAGGAATCTTCTCCAGCACCACAGTTTGAAGGCATCAGTTCTTTGGTGTTCTGCCTTCTTTATGGTCTAGCTCTCATAACTGTATATGACCACTGGGAAGACCATAGCTTTGACTATATGGACCTTTGTCGGCAGTGTAATGTTTCTGCTTTTCAACACACTGTCTAGGTTTGTCATTGCTTTCCTGCCAAGAAGCAATCGTCTGATTTCAGGGCTGCGGCCACCATCCACAGTGATTTTGGAGCCCAGGAAGAGGAAATCTGTCACTGTTTCCACCTTTTCCCCTTCTATTTGCCATGTGGTAATGGGGCTGGATGTCATGATTTTTTTTTAATATTTAGTCTTAAGTCAGCTCTTTCACTCTCCTCCTTCACCCTCTTTTAGTTCCTCTTCACTTTCTCTCATTAGAGTGGTATCATCCACATATCTGAGGTTGTTGATGTTTTTCCTGCCTATCTTGATTTCAGCTTGTAACTCATCCAGCCCAGCATTTCTCATGATGTGCTCACTGTATAGGTTAAACAAACAGGATGACAGCAGACAGCCCTGTTGTACTCCTTTCTCAATCCTGAACTAGCTAGTTGTTCAATACAGAGTTCTAACTGTTGCTTCCTGACCCACATACAAGGTTCTCAGGAGACAGGTAAGATGTTTTGGTATTTCCTTCTAAGAGCTTTCCACAGTTCGTCACGATTCACATAGTCAGAGGCTTTAGCATAGTTGATGAAACAGAGATAGATGTTTTTTTCTGAAATTCCCTTGCTTTTTCTATAATCCAGCGAATGTTGGCAAGTTGATCTCTAGGTCCTCTTCCTTTTCTAAACCCAGCTTGAACATCTGGAAGTTCTTGGCTTGCATAATGCTGAAGCTTAGCATGCAAGATTTTAAGCATGACCTCAGTAGCATGGGAGATGAGTATGGTTGTCCAATGGTCAGCATATTCTTTGGTACTACCCTTCTTGAGAATTGGGATGCAGATTGACCCTTTCCAGTCCTGTAGCCACTGCTGGGTCTTCTAGATTTGCTGACACGATGAATGCAAATCTTGATGGCATCTTCCTTTAGGGATTTGAATAGTTCTGCTGGAATTTCATTGCATCCAGTAGCTTTATTAACTGCAGGCCTCCTTAAGACCCTCTTCACTTTGCACTCCAGAATGTCTGGCTCTGCGTGACTAACCACACCACCATAGTAATCTGGTTCATTAAGATCTTTTTTTATACAGTTCTTCTATGTATTTTTTCATCTCATCTTGATCTCTTCTCTACTAGGTCTCTACTATTTTTAACCTTTAAACCTGTTATCCTTTTGTCTTGTTCATTGAAAAAGAATTTCTTGTCTTTTACAGTTATTCTTTGAAACTCTGCACTTAACTGGATGTATCTTTCCCTCTCTCCCTTGCTTTTTGCTTCTCTTCATTCTGCTATTTGTAAAGCCTCCTCAGATAACCATTTTACCTTCTTGCTTCCCTTTCCCTTTGGGATGATTTTGTTTACCACATCCTGTACAATAGTACAGACCTCTGTCCATAGTTCTTCAGGCACACTGTTAACTAGATATAGTCCCTTGAATCTATTTGTTACCTCTACTGCAAATTCATATGGGATTTGATTTAGGTCATACCTGGCTGGCCTAGTGTTCTTCCTAGTTTTCTTTAGTTTAAGCCTGAATTTTGCTATGAGAAGTTGATAATCTGAGCCATAGTCAGCTCCAGGTCTTGTTTTTGCTGACTGTGACAAAAACAGGTCTTGTTTTAGTGACTCGGACAGCTTCTCCATTATATGTGTCTTATTTCCCCTAAATAAATGCAAGACGCTTGAATTCAGAGACAAAAATGNAAAGAGATACCTCACATCCAAGAGCAAAGGAGAAGCTCCAACAAGACGCTAGGAGGGGCAAAATTGCATTTAGACTCAAACCTCATATCCGCCAGAGACTCTGGATGGGCTCAAACAAAACCTTGTGCATACCATGACCCAGAGACCCCAGAAGAAACTGAGCTGGACCTGCCTTTGAGTGTTTGAGTGTCTTCTGTGGAGGAGGAGCTCAGCAGTGGCCTTCTGCAGAGCACGGGCTCTGGCTGCACCAGACCTGGGAGACACTGCATGTGGCATAAATCCTCTTGGAGGAGGTCACCATTAGCCCCACCATAGAGCCACAGAGCAGACGACCCACAAACTGGATAACAATTATATCAAAGAAGTTCTCGCACTTCAGCATCCATCCTTCCAGTGACTATTCAAGGTTGATCTTCCTTAAGATTGACTGGTTTGATCTTGCTGTCCAAGGGACTTTCAGGAATCTTCTCCAGCACCACAGTTTGAAGGCATCAGTTCTTTGGTGTTCTGCCTTCTTTATGGTCTAGCTCTCATAACTGTATATGACCACTGGGAAGACCATAGCTTTGACTATATGGACCTTTGTCGGCAGTGTAATGTTTCTGCTTTTCAACACACTGTCTAGGTTTGTCATTGCTTTCCTGCCAAGAAGCAATCGTCTGATTTCAGGGCTGCGGCCACCATCCACAGTGATTTTGGAGCCCAGGAAGAGGAAATCTGTCACTGTTTCCACCTTTTCCCCTTCTATTTGCCATGTGGTAATGGGGCTGGATGTCATGATTTTTTTTTAATATTTAGTCTTAAGTCAGCTCTTTCACTCTCCTCCTTCACCCTCTTTTAGTTCCTCTTCACTTTCTCTCATTAGAGTGGTATCATCCACATATCTGAGGTTGTTGATGTTTTTCCTGCCTATCTTGATTTCAGCTTGTAACTCATCCAGCCCAGCATTTCTCATGATGTGCTCACTGTATAGGTTAAACAAACAGGATGACAGCAGACAGCCCTGTTGTACTCCTTTCTCAATCCTGAACTAGCTAGTTGTTCAATACAGAGTTCTAACTGTTGCTTCCTGACCCACATACAAGGTTCTCAGGAGACAGGTAAGATGTTTTGGTATTTCCTTCTAAGAGCTTTCCACAGTTCGTCACGATTCACATAGTCAGAGGCTTTAGCATAGTTGATGAAACAGAGATAGATGTTTTTTTCTGAAATTCCCTTGCTTTTTCTATAATCCAGCGAATGTTGGCAAGTTGATCTCTAGGTCCTCTTCCTTTTCTAAACCCAGCTTGAACATCTGGAAGTTCTTGGCTTGCATAATGCTGAAGCTTAGCATGCAAGATTTTAAGCATGACCTCAGTAGCATGGGAGATGAGTATGGTTGTCCAATGGTCAGCATATTCTTTGGTACTACCCTTCTTGAGAATTGGGATGCAGATTGACCCTTTCCAGTCCTGTAGCCACTGCTGGGTCTTCTAGATTTGCTGACACGATGAATGCAAATCTTGATGGCATCTTCCTTTAGGGATTTGAATAGTTCTGCTGGAATTTCATTGCATCCAGTAGCTTTATTAACTGCAGGCCTCCTTAAGACCCTCTTCACTTTGCACTCCAGAATGTCTGGCTCTGCGTGACTAACCACACCACCATAGTAATCTGGTTCATTAAGATCTTTTTTTATACAGTTCTTCTATGTATTTTTTCATCTCATCTTGATCTCTTCTCTACTAGGTCTCTACTATTTTTAACCTTTAAACCTGTTATCCTTTTGTCTTGTTCATTGAAAAAGAATTTCTTGTCTTTTACAGTTATTCTTTGAAACTCTGCACTTAACTGGATGTATCTTTCCCTCTCTCCCTTGCTTTTTGCTTCTCTTCATTCTGCTATTTGTAAAGCCTCCTCAGATAACCATTTTACCTTCTTGCTTCCCTTTCCCTTTGGGATGATTTTGTTTACCACATCCTGTACAATAGTACAGACCTCTGTCCATAGTTCTTCAGGCACACTGTTAACTAGATATAGTCCCTTGAATCTATTTGTTACCTCTACTGCAAATTCATATGGGATTTGATTTAGGTCATACCTGGCTGGCCTAGTGTTCTTCCTAGTTTTCTTTAGTTTAAGCCTGAATTTTGCTATGAGAAGTTGATAATCTGAGCCATAGTCAGCTCCAGGTCTTGTTTTTGCTGACTGTGACAAAAACAGGTCTTGTTTTAGTGACTCGGACAGCTTCTCCATTATATGTGTCTTATTTCCCCTAAATAAATGCAAGACGCTTGAATTCAGAGACAAAAATGCATAATCACCCTTAAGGGTTCAATGTCTTACACTTAATATGCTCTCAAATAATACTAGCTTATTTATTCTGTTCTTTTCACAAATGTGTTATTTACCACAGCAGTAGAAACTACCAGACTGAAAATTAATCAGAAACTTCTACCTTGAGCAATAACTAATGATTTCATACAAAAAGTTTTTATTCAAAGGAGTTGGAAATAAGGCTATATATAATAAGCTAGAGTATGAAGTCAACATTTTCCTGTGTCCAGCATTTGACAAGGAATATAATTCTTCTGAGCTCTGGTTATTATTAACATTGGAAAGCTGTATTAGCAAATTCAAGCAAATTTTGTTTTTCATATAAAGATTTTTACTTGATAAAATATTCCACCTAGAATATTAAATTATCAAAATTAAAGAGATGATATTCACTCTCTTTAGCTAGACCTAGAAAGCAATTTTGGTGAGTTAAGGAAAGCTTGATTCTTTTCTGCTGGATTCTTTTAAAATGTCATTCTTGTCACAGCTAACATTGATATAGAATAATTGGAATCGGCTGTACATAATTATTGTGTGCCCTAAGTCTTGATCCTGACCTACTGAATTTTCAAACCAGGCTGATGGATACTCATGGATAGTTAATGAAATAGTTGATGGATAGTCATCAAATCACAAGAAAAGAGAACCAAAGAGGACAGGAAGAAAAAGACATATAAAACAAATCCAAAAGAATTAAGAAAATGGCAATAAGAACAAAAATATAGATCATTACCTTAAATGTAAATGGATTAAATGCTTCAACCAAAAGACACAGACTGACTAAATGGATACAAAAGCAAGACCCATATATATGCTGTATTTACAAGAGACCCACTTCAGATCCAGGGACACATACAGACTGAAAGTGAGGGGATAGAAAAAGGTACTCCATGCAAATGAAAATCAAAAGAAAGCTGGAGTAGTAATATTCATATCAGACAAAATAGACTTTAAAATATACTGTTATGTGAGACAAAGAAGGNATTGACCCTTTCCAGTCCTGTAGCCACTGCTGGGTCTTCTAGATTTGCTGACACGATGAATGCAAATCTTGATGGCATCTTCCTTTAGGGATTTGAATAGTTCTGCTGGAATTTCATTGCATCCAGTAGCTTTATTAACTGCAGGCCTCCTTAAGACCCTCTTCACTTTGCACTCCAGAATGTCTGGCTCTGCGTGACTAACCACACCACCATAGTAATCTGGTTCATTAAGATCTTTTTTTATACAGTTCTTCTATGTATTTTTTCATCTCATCTTGATCTCTTCTCTACTAGGTCTCTACTATTTTTAACCTTTAAACCTGTTATCCTTTTGTCTTGTTCATTGAAAAAGAATTTCTTGTCTTTTACAGTTATTCTTTGAAACTCTGCACTTAACTGGATGTATCTTTCCCTCTCTCCCTTGCTTTTTGCTTCTCTTCATTCTGCTATTTGTAAAGCCTCCTCAGATAACCATTTTACCTTCTTGCTTCCCTTTCCCTTTGGGATGATTTTGTTTACCACATCCTGTACAATAGTACAGACCTCTGTCCATAGTTCTTCAGGCACACTGTTAACTAGATATAGTCCCTTGAATCTATTTGTTACCTCTACTGCAAATTCATATGGGATTTGATTTAGGTCATACCTGGCTGGCCTAGTGTTCTTCCTAGTTTTCTTTAGTTTAAGCCTGAATTTTGCTATGAGAAGTTGATAATCTGAGCCATAGTCAGCTCCAGGTCTTGTTTTTGCTGACTGTGACAAAAACAGGTCTTGTTTTAGTGACTCGGACAGCTTCTCCATTATATGTGTCTTATTTCCCCTAAATAAATGCAAGACGCTTGAATTCAGAGACAAAAATGCATAATCACCCTTAAGGGTTCAATGTCTTACACTTAATATGCTCTCAAATAATACTAGCTTATTTATTCTGTTCTTTTCACAAATGTGTTATTTACCACAGCAGTAGAAACTACCAGACTGAAAATTAATCAGAAACTTCTACCTTGAGCAATAACTAATGATTTCATACAAAAAGTTTTTATTCAAAGGAGTTGGAAATAAGGCTATATATAATAAGCTAGAGTATGAAGTCAACATTTTCCTGTGTCCAGCATTTGACAAGGAATATAATTCTTCTGAGCTCTGGTTATTATTAACATTGGAAAGCTGTATTAGCAAATTCAAGCAAATTTTGTTTTTCATATAAAGATTTTTACTTGATAAAATATTCCACCTAGAATATTAAATTATCAAAATTAAAGAGATGATATTCACTCTCTTTAGCTAGACCTAGAAAGCAATTTTGGTGAGTTAAGGAAAGCTTGATTCTTTTCTGCTGGATTCTTTTAAAATGTCATTCTTGTCACAGCTAACATTGATATAGAATAATTGGAATCGGCTGTACATAATTATTGTGTGCCCTAAGTCTTGATCCTGACCTACTGAATTTTCAAACCAGGCTGATGGATACTCATGGATAGTTAATGAAATAGTTGATGGATAGTCATCAAATCACAAGAAAAGAGAACCAAAGAGGACAGGAAGAAAAAGACATATAAAACAAATCCAAAAGAATTAAGAAAATGGCAATAAGAACAAAAATATAGATCATTACCTTAAATGTAAATGGATTAAATGCTTCAACCAAAAGACACAGACTGACTAAATGGATACAAAAGCAAGACCCATATATATGCTGTATTTACAAGAGACCCACTTCAGATCCAGGGACACATACAGACTGAAAGTGAGGGGATAGAAAAAGGTACTCCATGCAAATGAAAATCAAAAGAAAGCTGGAGTAGTAATATTCATATCAGACAAAATAGACTTTAAAATATACTGTTATGTGAGACAAAGAAGGACACTACATAATGATCAAGGGTTCAATCCATGAAGAAGGTATAGCAATTGTAAATATATATGTACTCCACACAGGAACACCTCACTATATAAGGCAAATGCTAATAGCCATTAAAGGAGAAATCTACAGTAATGCAACAATAGTGGGGGCCTTTAACACCCCATGTACATCAATAGACAGAAAATCAATAAGGAAACACAGGTCATTTAATGTGCCTTAAATGACACATTAAACTGGATGGTCTTAACTGATATTTAAAGAACATTTCATTCAAAGCAGCAGAATACACATTCTTCTCAAGTACACATGGAATATTCTCCAGCATAGATCATGTGCTAGACCACAAAGCAAGCAGTGGTAAATTTGATATAACTGAAACCACATCAAATATCTTTTCTGAGCATAACACTCTAAGATTAGAAATTGACTACAAGAAAAATATGTAAAAAACACAAACATGTGGAGGCTAAACAATATGATATGCAATCATAACCTTATACGTAACCTTATACATAAACAATCAATTGATCACTGAAGAAATCAAAGAGGACATCAAAAAATACCTAGAGACAAATGAAAACTTAAACATGATGGTCCAAAACCTATGGGACACAGGGACTTCCCTGGTAGTCTAGTGGTTAAGACTGCATGTTTACATTGTAGAGGGCATAGGTTTGATACCTGGATGGGAAACTAAGATCCCGCATGCCACATGGCACAGCCAAGAAATGAACAAATAAACAAACAAAAAGCCCCAAACCTATGGGACACAGAAAAAGCAGTTCTAAGAGGAAAGTTTATAGCAATATAATCTTACCTCAGGAAACAAGAAATCTCAAATAAGTAACCTAACATTACATGTAAAGCAACGAGAGAAAGAAGAACAAAACCCCCCAAAATTAGTAGAAGGAAAGAAATGATAAAGGTCAGAAATAAACAAAATACTAATGGGAAAAAAAATAGCAAAGGTGAATGAAACAAAAAGCTGGTTCTTTGGAAAGATAAACAAAATTGATAAACCTTTAGCTAAACAATTAAAAGAAAAAAGAAAGAGGACATGAATCAATAAAATGAGAAATGAAAAAGAAGTTACATCTAGCACCAGAGAAATAGAATGGATCATAGGAGACTATTACAAGAAACTATATGCTAATAAAATGGACAACCGAGATGAAAGGGACAAATTCTTAGGAATGTACAGCCCCTCAAGGCTGAACCAGGAAGAAAAACAGAAAATATGAACAGACCAATCACAAGTACTGAAATGGAAACTGATTTAAAATCTTCCAATAAACAAGAACCCAGGACCAGATGGCTTCACAGGCATATACTATCAGTCAGAAGAGTTAATACCTATCCCTCTGAAACTATTTCAAAAAACAACAGCAGAAGGAACAGTCTAAAACACACTTTATGAGGCCACCATCACTCTGACACTAAACCTAGACAATGATACCACACACAAAAATTACAGGCCAAACCATTGATGAACATGGGGGCAAAAATCCTCAACAAAATACTAGCAAACTGAATCCAACAGTAAAATAAAATGATCATACACCATGATCAAAAGGGACTTGTCCCAGGGGTGCAAGGATTTTTCAACATCTGTAAATCAGTGTGATATACTACATGAACAAATTGAAGAACAAAAACTGTATGATCATCTCAATAGATGCAGAAAAAGCTTCTGACAAAAGTTAACAACCAGTTATGACAAAAACTCTAGAGGGTACATACCTCAGCATAATAAAGGTCATATATGACAAAACTACAGCTATACTCAGTGGTGAAAAGCTGAAAGCATTTCCTCTAAAGATAAGAAATAAGACAAGGATATTCATTCTTGCCACTTTTATTGAACATAATTTTGGAAGTTCCAGCCAGAACAATCAGAGAAGAAAAGAAAGAAAAGGAATCCAAAATAGAAAGGAAGATGTAAAGCTATCACTGTTTGCAGATGACACGATAATATGAATAGAACATCCTAAATGCACCACCAGAAAACTACTAGAAATCATCAATGAATTCTGTAAAGTTTGCAGGATACAAAATTAATAGGCAGAAATATGTTGCACTTCTATACACTGAGAAGGAAAGATCACAAAGAAAAATAAGAGAAACAATCCCATTTACCATCACATCAAGAAGAATAAAATACCTAGGAATAAACTTACTGTGTGGATCACAATCAGTTCAGTTCAGTCACTTAGTTGTGTCCAACTCTTTGCGACCCTATGAATCGCAGCACGCCCGGCCTCCCTGTCCATCACCAACTCCTGGAGTTCACTCAGACTCACGTCCATCGAGTCAGTGATGCCATCCAGCCATCTCATCCTCTCTTGTCCCCTTCTCCTCCTGCCCCCAATCCCTCCCAGCATCAGAGCCTTTTCCAATGAGTCAACTTTTCACATGAGGTGGCCAAAGTACTGGAGTTTTAGCTTTAGCATCATTCCTTCCAAAGAAATCCCAGGGCTGATCTCCTTCAGGATGGACTGGTTGGATCTCCTTGCAGTCCGAGGGACTCTCAAGAGTCTTCTTCAATACCACAGTTCAAAAGCATCAATTCTTTGGCATTCAGCTTTCTTCACAGACCAACTCTCACATCCATACATGACCACCTGAAAAACCATAGCCTTGACTAGATGGACCTTTTTTGGAAAAGTAATGTCTCTGCTTTTCAATATGCTATCTAGGTTGATCATAACTTTTCTTCCAAGGAGTAAGCGTCTTTTAATTTCATGGATGCAGTCACCATCTGCAGTGATTTTGGAGCCCAAACAAATAAAATCTGACACTGTTTCCACTGTTTCCCCATCTATTTGCCATGAAGTGATGGGATGGGATGCCATGATCTTCATTTTCTGAATGTTGAGCTTTAAGCCAACTTTTTCACTCTCCTCTTTCACTTTCATCAAGAGGCTTTTTAGCTCCTCTTCACTTTCTGCCATAAGGGTGGTGTCATCTGCATATCTGAGGCTATTGATATTTTTCCCAGCAATCTTGATTCCAGCTTATGCTTCTTCCAGTCCAGCTTTTCTCATGATGTACTCTGCCTATAAGTTAAATAAGCAGGGTGACAATATACAGCCTTAACGTACTCCTTTTCCTATTTGGAAGCAGTTTGTTGTTCCATGGCCAGTTCAAACTGTTGTTTCCTGACCTGCATATAGGTTTCTGAAGAGGCAAGTCAGGTGGTCTGGGATTCCCATCTCTTTCAGAATTTTCCACAGTTTATTGTGATCCACACAGTCAAAGGNTGGGGAAAAGATAATCTCTTTAACAAGTGCTGGGAAAACTGGTCAACCACTGGTAAAAGAATGAAACTAGATCACTTTCTAATACCACACGCAAAAATAAACTCAAAATGGATTAAAGATCTAAACGTAAGACCAGAAACTATAAAAATCCTAGAGGAGAACATAGGCAAAACACTCTCCGCCATACATCACAGCAGGATCCTCTATGATCTACCTCCCAGAATACTGGAAATAAAAGTAAAAATAAACAAATAGTATCTAATTAAAATTAAAAGCTTCTGCACAAAAAAGGAAACTATAAGCAAGGTGAAAAGATAGCCTTCTGAATGGGAGAAAGTAATAGCAAATGAAGCAACTGAGAAACAACTAATCTCTAAAATATACAAGCAACTTATGCAGCTCAATTCCAGAAAAATAAAGNATTAAAAGCTTCTGCACAAAAAAGGAAACTATAAGCAAGGTGAAAAGATAGCCTTCTGAATGGGAGAAAGTAATAGCAAATGAAGCAACTGAGAAACAACTAATCTCTAAAATATACAAGCAACTTATGCAGCTCAATTCCAGAAAAATAAAGGACCCAATCAAAAAGTGGGCCAAAGAACTAAATAGACATTTCTCCAAAGAAGACATATGGATGGCTAACAAACACATGAAAAGATGCTCAACATCACTCATTATCAGAGAAATGCAAATCAAAACTACAATGAGGTACCATTTCACACCAGTCAGAATGGCAGCAATCCAAAAGTCTACAAGCAATAAATGCTGGAGAGGGTGTGGAGAAAAGGGAACCCTCTTACACTGTTGGTGGGAATGCAAACTAGTACAGCCACTATGGAGAACAGTGTGGAGATTCCTTAAAAAATTGCATATAGACAATGCCTTATTCTAAAACTGGACTTCTGGTAGAGAAACAACTAGATATCTAACTGGGGAAACATTTAGATAGGCTTGTTTCCCACCTCTTCTCCTCATCTCAATGCCTTTCCAAGTCCTTATTTAGCTGTATTCATTCCAGGTATAGTTTTATGATAACTACTACAAGTTCCCACTCAAAATTCCCATCAGTTACTGCATTATTGGGACCAGCCTCATACTAACAACATAAAGATATGTTGGAAGCACAGAAATAAGTATAATGTCACATGGAGACAAAGAATAGGTGGCAATGGAATACATGACATGAGAACTTAACTTTTAGCTCTTCACCAAAAAATCTCAAGATGACTCAATAATTCGATGGGAGAAACGTGGAGGGCAAAGTTCTGTTTATTTTTCCTTTGAGGGCTGCCTTTTAGAAAAGTATACTACATGGATGTGTAGCCTTGTTCATATATACTATCATTTTTTTTTCATGCATTAGACAATTCTAAAGCAGAATGGGAATGAGATTTTAAAGAAAATCTAACCAATGGGCATGAACCAGGGTAGAGTTGTTGCCCAATGATTGCATCAATTCAAGAAAAGCACTACAAGTTACACTGGCAGAATTGTTCACAAACATGTTTATTATGTTTCCTGATCTATCTGATTGGTTATAAGTTATAATATCACAAACTGGCAAGAAACCTTTCAAAGTGTCATCTAATCCTACCTAAGCCACCTATATTTGCTAAGCAAATCTGGCTATACTTGCCTTTCTCCATCCAAATAGCACTTATGAGGTTGACATGCTTGGATAATCTCTCTATACACTATATTCCCACTACATCACATTAGTTGTGTTAATATAGTCTTTATTAGTCTGTTGAGTGGAGAAAAGACTTCCTTGTCATCCTACTTACCTCGGTTGTCATCCTCATTTTCTTCCCAGGGCTCTTCATTTGCTAGCAATGGGTTCTGTGATTCATTCATAGACCTCATAGGGAAGGAGTGTCCATCACCAGGGCTGGTGGGAAAATGAAGGCAGTGAGATCTTGCAGCCTAGACTTTTTAGGAAGGTAATAACCCTATTAGAAGTAGGAGGGATGTTCTTAGAAATATTTAAACCCTTTAGCTTATTAGCTAAAGTCAAACTGGAATAGGCTCTTATAATAGCATCATTTAGTTACTCTGTTGCTCTCAATTTCTATATATCATTTGTTTGTCTGAATCAGTGTTGACTGGTTTTTTTTTAAGCAGCTCTTTAACTTGCTTCTCACAATGCCCAGTATAGCAAAATGCACATATAGCAAGTTTCATAAATATAATTTAATGATAATTCCAATTTATACCCTGTTATATTATTGCTTTGGCTCTAAATTTTCAAGAAAAATTAGCAGATTCAGAGTCATTGAATTCACTGGAGACAAGCTGCTGTTAATTCGTGACAAATAATAATGATGCCTGAATGCCCTATTATTTCGCTTGTATGACAGAGAAGTTATTAAGGGCTTGGGGGAAAGCACCAGAGTGAGGCATTTCTTAGAGTGCAGATTCTGGGGGGCTATTATCCTACCTCAGAATTGATAGTTTTCTACAGAGGATGTAACTACACTGATTCTCTTGTTCTTTATTTCAAAGACTCATTGAAACTTCCCTTTGGTGGAGTGATTGTGTGTGTGTTTGTGTATGTTTGTGTGTGAGTGGGGTGTAAATAATTGCTGGTAATAGTTATTAACCAACATAATGCTCTAACACAGTTTTATCTTGTGATTTATAGCCAGGGCAGTAGGATATACCACAGCTCTTAAATAAATGAACCTGTAAAATATTAACCAGTACAGAGGAACTATTAGGGCAATTCTCTTCATGAGAATTTTTTCTCAATTACCAGCAAAGTTTCCTCAAATAAATGAACAAATGGATGTCTGAAGAATGGATCTAAAAGGGGACTGAAAGAAGGCTATAAGCTTTACGCCAGAGCTAGTTTGTGGATGGTAGTTTAACCTGCTACATGAAGTTACTCAGAGGACACAAGCTCATCTCTCCTTTATTGGTTTCCCTTCATTCTTGCTGAAATTATAAGAATTACCTACAGTCCCTAAATAAATCTTTGTCTGTTCTTACTTAAATTAAAAATTTAATCCAAAACTATGAAAAGTGAAGACAAGATAAATAATTTCTAAGACTATATCACACATAGCACTAAAAGCATTTGGAGGTATATTTTCCCTCTGTTGTTTCTTTTCCCTTTATATTTGTATATATCAAAAAACATAAGAATTCCATGTCTATTGTTCTACTAATTCCATTTCTGGGAATTTTGCTAAAGCTAGAGATAAACTAGACACAAAAATATCCATTATACTATTATTTCCAGCCAATAATTAGGTAACAACCTAAACATCTAACAGTATGGGAAATATATATATATAGTTTGCTGTCTTTAGTCACTCAGTCATGTCAACTCTTTGCGACCCCATTGACTGTACCCCACCAGGCTCCTCTGTCCATGGGATATATATGTGTATATATATATATATATATATATATATACACATAAATATTTTTTCCCACTGGATGGAATATGACATAGTCAAAGGTAATGGTTATAAAGACTATGACACAATAAGGGGAAATGTTCACTGTATTTTAAGTGAAAAATGTAAAACTCAAAATAGTATGTATACTGTGATTAAAAATACACACAAATGTATATAGAAAAATCGGTTGTTTACAAAATTCACTTATAAATGACTTGTACCAGTTTACACTGCCACAAACAAAGCATAAGAATGCTTATTTTATCACACCCTCACCTCCTGATTTATCTTCCCTGGTGGCTCAGCCTGTAAAGAATCTACCTGCAATGTGGGAGACCTAGGTTTGATTCCTGGGTTGGGAAGATCCCCTGGAGAAGGGAATGGCTACCCACTCCAGTATTCTGGCCTGGAGAATTCCATGGATTGACTCTTGCAAAGAGTCAGACATGACTGAACGACTTTCACTTTCACTAACCTAGTAATAAAAAACTCGGGAAATAGAGTTTTACATTGAATCTGCTGGCATAATACAGTCAAAATTAGATTGCCACTTTAAGTCATGGTCCCACATCAACTTCTTTCACTGGTAATAATTACCTACCTAGACCCAATAGGTATCAACCAGAACTTCTTATTATCTCCAAACACTTGCTGGATATTTTTGACGAAGCCAAGGTTGAACCCATTTTTCTCTGGGCCACTCATAAACACTGGAGTACAGAAGGCCTCTAGGGAATGGCAGGGAAATTGAAGAAAAGAAGAGAGCAATAATAAGGACTATTATAATTTTACAGTTCTCCATAAATGTGACTTGTGTCTATGGTGTCTTTCTGCTGTGGTACCATAGGCCCCTCATTCTTAGTTATTGCTAAATTATTTAGTAAAAACTGGCATAATTGCTTTACTACAAAGCAAGTTTTTATTAAATGCAAAGAATTGACTCTTTTTTTTTTTAAGCAGAAGAAACAGGATGATAGAAATCAATGAACAGTAATGGAGTGGTATGTATTTTGTACTGCATGTAAGGAGTGAAAGACCAAATCTGAGTGCTTTACTTGAATCTAAATTGTAATAACAGCCAAATGGTCTCTATATTTAGAGCTGGTGCCAAAATAATGATACATAAAGAGACAGTAATGACATTGATTTGGTTTTGGAACATTTCAGAAATGAAGATGTTCACACTGAAACCTACAATGTAAGAAACTGAGTTTTACTCCAGAAAAAATGTCAATGAGTGAATTATAATCACCTCAATGACTAGAAATTAGACCATGTTAGTGCACATTATTTTTAGATACACATTTATTCCATTAAGCAAACATTTTCACTGTTGGATTCTGGCTGCATCTAGCCATTTCCTTTTTGTTCTTTTTTCAGATCTGTTATCATAAAGCTTTTAGTACTTTTCTATATTGTGGCTAATCTTTAAACCAAATGTGCTAATCTACCACCCTAGCAACTAAGTGCTTCATATATATTTGGTTTAGAAAATAAGTGCAAATACTTCTTAGCTGTCATAATTATTAGCAAATAAATTCCAAAAACATAGTGGCTTTCACACTATACTTTCCTCAAATTTACCTTGGCTAAACATTCAACATTTAGGCATTTTCTCCTTAACCCTCATGCACTGATTTGTATAGAGTATAAATATTTGTTTCACCATGAAAAGAACTGTTGTACCAGATCCATCAGAAATATACTTCTACAAATAACAGCCCAGAGTATAGTGTAATGGAAAATTTTTCATTTCTTGTGCTCATTTTCTATAGACTCACTTGTTCAATGTGTTTATCTCATTCCCACAGGCCCTACACAGCTCCTTGATAACTGTAAATATTCAATGATTTGTTGGTTTAGATTCTCTCTCAGGAGAATGTTTTTAGAAGTGCTCAATAAGATTTTTCTACCTTTATGACCTTGACCTCTGCCTTCTGATGTTCCCTTCTGTGCTGATTCTTTCCTGCACTCCCTTATGTGAACACCTTTCAGAAATTTTTATGCTGCAAATCTAGGGAGCTACATGGAGAAGGAAATGGCAACTCACTCCAATATTCTTGCCTGGAAAATCCCATGGACAGAGAAGCCTGGCAGGCTACAGTCCGTGGGGTTGCAAAGATCCGACAGAACTGAGCGACTACACTTTATTAGCCAGTGTGTGTGTGTTAGTCGCTCAGTCATGTCTGACTCTTTGTTACCCCATGGACTGCAGCCTGCCAGGCTTCTCTGTTCATAGGATTCTCAAGGCAAGAATACTGGAGTAGGTTGCCATTTCCCTCTCCAGCTATTACCCAGTATGAACTATAAAAAGCAGTGGTCACTTTTTATGTGAGGTTTTATTCACTAATGCTCTCTTTAGTCTGTAAGTTTCATTTACTATGTTTACATCTGTCCCTGTCTGTAGGCAAAGAAATGTCACTGTAGCTGAAATGCTTCATTCAGAGTTTTTGTCTTCCTTGGAAACAATCCACTGGTCACAGGGATATATATTCACATGTTTTTTTTTTCCTAGTCTTAATATCCAATCTTACCTAAGGTGGTTTTGTTTCTGCTGACAAGCCAACAATGGTAACCAAAGAGAATCACAAGGCTGACAAAAAACATGCAGGCCACAAAGAGGAGAAAAAGGACATGGAACTTAGAGCGAACACCAGGCAATTCCCCCTAGAAAAGAAATAATAAACAAACAGAAACAAAGGATTAAAGTTGTAAGGTTTGGATAGTTTTTCTGTATTGGTTAGTACTTTTTTCATATATATATAATTAAAAATAGATTTTGTATAATTTTTACAAAACAGTTCTTTCTGTGGATGACCATTCTACATTATGGATATGCTTTTGGCCTATACAGCCTAAATGGATCTTTGCTTAAGTGTAGTTCAGTGTAAAATAGAGCATATAATGTGTCAGTTAGAAAAGAGTAATGTTAAGAGTATGCTCAGGACATAATTAGTATGCAATTTCTTAAAGCTTATACTCCATTTAGTTTGTAAATTATGAGCGATTAGCTAGAGGTGATCTTGAGGTCATATCATATGGTTCATCCTCTTGCCTCAAAGGTGGCTTACTGTGGAATACTTTATATGTCATGTTTCTTTGGATATATGTATGTTGAAAATGTCACAGTGATATATGTATGAAGTTAAAATACATAGGTAGTATTTTTAAATGTTCTACCTGTAAGTCATGACCTGATCTTAAAACTACTGCAAATTTTATGTGTTTTTTTAATAGCTGAATGTGCTGGTATGTTACANTGGACCACATGCTATCAGAGCTCTCCACCATAACCCGCCCTTCTTGGGTTATCCTGCAGTCATGGCTTAGTTTCATTGAATTAGACAAGGCTGTCGTCCTAGTGTGATTAGATTGACTGGTTTTCTTTGAGTATGGTTTCAGTGTGTCTGCCCTCTAATGCCCTCTTGCAACACCTACCGTCTTACTTGGGTTTGTCTTACCTTGGACGTGGGGTACCTCTTCAATGGCTGCTCCAGCAAAGTACAGCCGCTGCTCCTTACCTTGGACCAGGGGTATCTCTTCACCGCCGCCCTTCCTGACCTTCAATGTAGGATAACTCCTCTAGGCCCTCCTGCGCCCTTGCAGCCACTGTTCCTTGGGTTGCTCCTCCCAGTGGCCGCCCCTGGCCTTGGGCACCAGGTGGCCCCTCAGGGCCACTGCCCCTGGCCTTGGGCGTGAGGGGGCTCCTCCTGGCTGCCTCTGGCCTCAGACGCAGAGTAGCTCCTCTCAGCCGCTACCCCTGACCTCATACTTGGGTAGCTCCTCTCAGCCATTCTTGCACCGTGGCAACCTAGCACTCTCGGCCGCTGCCCCTGACCTCAGACGTGAGGTAACTCCTCTCAGCCGTGCTTAGTGCACCAGGTCGCAGCCACCCATATCTGAATGTAATCTGAATCAATTACTCCAGGGTGAACAGTAATTACTGTAGAAATCAAACTAGATTAGCCAAGTAAAAGACCGAAGTTTTGTGGGGGCAGGGGTCCAAAAAGTCTGGTAGGTACTCTAGAAGGGACTGCTTGAGGGTAAAGGGAAAAATCCTTTAGGGCTGGTATATCGACAGCAGCACTGCTGGATGTTGAGGGTTTGAGGGAAATGATAGAAGTTGCCCCTGGTTTTTGTTGTAGGGGACCTGGGG
>SJYW01018550.1:48018-62185 GCA_006410735.1 Raphicerus campestris | reverse complement strand
ATTCTTGGGGGGGGGGGGGCGGACCAGAAGAGGGAACCCTTCTGGATTATTTAACTTACTCTCCAGTATTTGATGAAATAGCTGAAGACCGTTGTAGCAATGTACAGGCAATAGAGAACAGAGTAAGCTAAGAACTGAAGGAAGAATTTATAGTTGGAAAATCCAATGCAGTTATTAACCCTAAAAAAAGGGGAAAAAAAAGAAAAACATTTGAAATCAGGATTCATTGATTTAGAACACACTGAGAGACAGTGAAATATGTTATCCCTGCTGCTTCATTTTCTGCTGTACAGAAAACAGAAATTGAAGTCCCTTAATAGGAACAGATTGGAAAAATAAGTTCATGTCTCACTTGTTTTTCCTTTTATTTATAGACACAGAAACACCTGGCCTATATAATAGGTTCCTGACACACCCAAGCAAACCTATATCTTGGATTCTGAAACCTACTAGAATCTCAGCAACTATACTATGGTATATTCTCTTTATCATTGTTTCAGACTGATTCTCTGGGTCAGACATACAAAATTTGGAAAAGAATTGCTTAAATTAATAATCTAGAGTATTTCAAACATCAAAATGCTAAAAATAGAACTGAATTGTGTAATGTCAAAGAGAATTATTTGTGCTCTCTTTCATTATTATAGCTAATGGACAAGAGATCATTAATTCTGTGACACCAGGAATTCATTGTCACACCATTGGTGGTATATTTATTCTTGCTTTAAAATGTTATGCCTTCCCTGTTACCTACACAAATACAAAGCTCAATGAATTTTGGTAGCAGAAACAGGCATTTTACAACTATGTTTAGGAAAGTAGGCATATTGAGCAACTTTGACCCTATTAGATGAGAGAAATGAATCAAAAGGACATACCATGGGCAATGATGGTCCATTTTTAAAACACACCTACAAAAGGAACAAAATACAGTGTGATAAATTTCAGAATTGAATTCAAGGTATCCAGCAGTATTTTTTACATGGTACCAGTACACTCATTCCTAGATTTCCACTATAGCTTCTCCAAAACTATTGTGTCCTCAGTTGTTCCTAGGATAAGCCAATCACTAAACTTTAGGATCTTGTTGGCAGCAAGTTACTTGCCTAAAATTCAAACTTTAAAAGCCACTGGGAACTATAGGATATTGACACAGAGAATAGGTGCAAGATATCTCCCCTAACTTTACTTACTTAGTTGAATAAAAGTAAAAAATAAAACATGACCACAGCCTGTGTTTGAATCAAGGTTTAGAGAAACATGGATGAAACAAGCACTTCAGAAGGACATGAAGATTATATTTATTAGCATAAAACTGGGATTTTACAAAGCTGGAGGAATTTGAGTAATACAATTAAGTAGCATTGACTTAGAACCCAAAAGATAAAATTATTATCCATGCCCACATGGGCTTCCCTGATGGCTCAGTTGGTAAAGAATCCGCCTGTAATGCGGGAGACCCTGGTTCGATTTCTTGGTTGGGAAGATCCACTGGAGAAGGGATAGGCTACCCACTCCAATATTCTTGGCTTCCCTTGTGGCTCAGTTGGTAAAGAATCTGCCTGCAATGTGGGAGACCTGGGTTTGATCCCTGTGTTAGGAAGAATCCCTGGAGAAGGGAAAGGCTACCCACTGCAGTATTCTGCCCTGGAGAATTTCATGGATTGTACAATCCATGGGGTCACAAAGAGTCGAACACTATTCAGTAACTTTCACATATTGATATAAGTAAATGATTGAATAAATAAATGAGAGAGAAGAGACAACTCTCCCATGTAGAGGAATTCCACGTAATTTTTGTAGATATTGTGCCTTCAGGGTGGGGTGGGGGGAGGATAACATTCCTTTAGTGTTGGCTGCACACCGAAACTTCCTTCTACAGAGTACATTATAGAAGACAGGGTGGAGGAAGAGTAGCTTTACAGTGGAAAAAATCCACAAACACTCCTCAGTCAGATGATTAGCACTGCAGTGAGAAGTTATGTCTATAGTATTTACCCTTGATATGATTCAATAAAAATGACTCTTAACCTCTCTAATGTTCCTCTCCCAAAAGACATTACCCAAATCTAATCATGAGAAAAATATCAGACAAATCCTGAGAGTATTCTACAAAATATCTGACAATTCTAAAAACTGTCAAGGTTATCAAAAATAAGTAAAGTCTGAGAAACTGTCACAGCTAAGAGGAGCCTATGAAGACATGACAACTAAATGGTAACCTGGAACAGAAGAAGGATGTTAGAGAAAGACTGAGGAAATCTAAATAGTGTATGGACTTTGGTTAAAAATTTAAAAACAATTAATGTTGGTTCATTAATTTTCACAAATACACCATACTAACACAAGATAATAATAGGGAAAATGGTACAGGACATATGAAAACTATGTTTACAATAATTCTATAAATCTAAAACTGTTCTCAAATAAAATGTTTATTTTTAAAAATGTGGTTTGATTTCTCTTTCTTATCTTTAGAACAGTTTGAATCATCATCATCATCTCTATTAGGGTATTTGGCATGTACTCATGATTGAGAGGAAATGCTCTTTAGGATCAACATATTAGGATAAGTCACTTGATTGTCAAGGCAACCATCAGTGGCCAAGCTCAGCCCAGGGGAATTATGGCTGTTACTTACATGGCACAGACAGAACAGTGGTGGCAGCGATCTGGCTTTATCAAATGGCACCGGTCACAGAATCTTACAGCTACAGGAAAAATAAGGTAGTTAGCATTGGTTAGGGATCAATAAGACATCAAATATCTTATTAGCCTATCTAGATGACTTGTTATACACTGATTACAGGTACCTAAACTCATCTCATTTCAAGTAAACAAGCAAAAGATCACATAAGACAACTGTGGTGTGTATTTTTTCCCTGTTGGATAAATCTTAAAAGTACATTTTGGAGGATGAGTGTAAGGGGAAAAGTTTTCATATCTGGATATCTGATCATAATATTCTATATTATGAAACAAATTATACTGTCAATTACTTGAGTTATTTTGGGGAAATCATTTACCCTCTGTTTACTCCAAGTTTCCTATGTGAAAACAGAATTCATCATTTATCCAGAGTTTGGACTGTATCAGGAGGATAAAACTCTTAAGGTATGGTAAAGACGGTGGTTATTAGAATAAGAATTTGAATAATAGAAGAGACATTCTAGAACAATTAGTTCAATTGACCATTCTGCAGATAAAGAAAATAAAGACCTGAGCCATATCAATGACTTACACAAAGTCACATAGTAAGCAAGTGGCAGTGGCAGGGCTGTGATCTGTAGAGTTTTCATGACCCTTTAGCTCAGGATTCTCTTCACTTTGTAAATATGATATAAATAATATTTCTCCTTCCCTCTCTATCTTCTTCCTTCTTTTCTTTATTTCCTTAGATAAAAGACAGTTTCCTTTCTTTCTAGTTTTCTCTGTGTTCATTGATAGAGTATGCTTGTTTAATGTGATTATTAAGTTTAACAAAATTATGAATAATTTGAGCTAATATAAAAATTCATCTAAAGTGTACCTTAAGCACACATAACTGATTCAACATAATGAACTATTCATTCAGCAGAGTTTCTGTGTTCATTCTACAACAGATATGCACATTTAGGTCCTTAAGCATGTTTTTTAAAATATGGTCAAATGCCACTATCAAGTTTAAGCCATTATCACTTCTAATTTAGAAGAACGCAATAATTACTAATTATTCACTTTGCTTTCATTCTTGCCCCTTCACAATACATTCTTTACAGAATAGCCAAATGATTTGTCAAAATCTAAATCAGATCTTATCACTCTCCACTAAAACCTTCAATGGATTTTCAATACTCTTAGCATGGTAAGTCCCCCTGTTTTTTGGCTATGCTGTGTGGCTTGCAGGATCTTAGTTCCCCAACCAGGGACTGAGCCTAGCTCCCGCAAGTGAAAGAGCTGAGTCCTAACCACTGGACCACCAGGGAATTTTTGCAAGTAACTTTTTCTTATTTCAGTCCCAGATCATATGACATTGCTTCAGAGAAGCCCTCTCTATTACTATGTATCAGGGATATGAACCAATGCTTCAACAGTTGACGGAACGGTGATTAGTGAAGAACCTCAGGATTCTTGCCTTATTTAAAGAGGCACTACCACTTGGCTCTAGCTAATTTTTGCCATTGGGAAATACAGAGCGAATGTTGCCAGTGTCTGAGTTTTCAAAAGAAGTCAGAAATGTGGATTTTCATGAAGAAATATTCGAATTGTTAAAAGTAAAAAATGCAAAGTATTAAAAGAAATACAAGAGATCAGAAAGAATACATCTTTGGGTCCAACTCATCCCATATAACTCTAGTTTGTAATCCATTCTCTGCCACACCATTCTGCATACTACTGTTTGGAATTATATAGAAAATTTCCTGACGTTTCCTTTCACCATACTTCAGTATGCATGAAGACTTTTTAAAAACCAGCATGCAATAATCCTCTAACAAAATGAACAATAAATTTTTAAATACAGCGGAAGTGAGAAATAGATTTAATGGACTAGATCTGATAGACAGAGTGCCTGATGAAGTATAGACTAAGGTTCGTGACATTGTACAGGAGACAGGGATCAAGACCATCCCCATGGAAAAGAAATGCAAAAAAGAAAAATGGCTCTCTGGGAAGGCCTTATAAATAGCTGTGAAAAGAAGAGAAGTGAAAAGCAAAGGAGAAAAGGAAAGATATAAACATCTGAATGCAGAGTTCCAAAGAATAGCAAGAAGAGATAAGAAAGCTTTCCTTAGTGATCAATGCAAAGAAATAAAGGAAAACAACAGAATGGGAAAGACTACTGATTTCTTCAAGAAAATTAGAGATACCAAGATGAGAAGCCTATATGCAGGTCAGGAAGCAACAGTTAGAACTGCCCATGGAACAACAGACTGGTTCCAAATTGGAAAAGGAGTACGTCAAGGCTGTATATTGTCACCCTGCTTATTTAGCTTATATGCAGAGTACATCATGAGAAACGCTGGGCTGGAAGAAGCATAAGCTGGAATCAAGATTGCCAGGAGAAATATCAATGACCTCAGATATGCAGATGACACCACCCTTTTGGCAGAAAGTGAAGAGGAGCTAAAAAGCCTCTTGATGAAAGTGAAAGAGGAGAGGGAAAAAATTCACTTAAAGCTCAACATTCAGAAAATGAAGATCATGGCATCCAGTCCCATCACTTCATGGGAAATAGATGGGGAAACAGTGTCAGACTTTATTTGTTTGGGCTCCAAAATCACTGCAGATGGAGACTGCAGCCATGAAATTAAAAGATGCTTACTCCTTGGAAGAAAAGTTATGACCAACTTAGGTAACACTGGAAAGCAGAGACATTACTTTGCCGACTAAGGTCCGTCTAGTCAAGGCTATGGTTTTTCAGTAGTCATGTATGAATGTGAGAGTTGGATTGTGAAGAAAGCTGAGCGCTGAAGAATTGATTCTTTTGAACTGTGGTGTTGGAAAAGACTCTTGAGAGTCCCTTGGACTGCAAGGAGATCCAACCAGTCCCTTCTGAAGGAGATCAGCCCTGGGATTTCTTTGGAAGGAATGATGCTAAAGCTGAAATTCCAGTACTTTGGCCACCTCATGCAGAAAGTTGACTCATTGGAAAAGACTCTGATGCTGGGAGGGATTGGGGGCAGGAAGAGAAGGGGATAACAGAGGATGAGATGGCTGGATGGCGTCACTGACTTGATGGACATGAGTTGGAGTGAACTCCAGGAGTTGGTGATACACAGGGAAGCCTGGTGTGCTGCGATTCATGGGGTTGCAAAGAGTTGGACATGACTGAGTGACTGAACTGAACTGAATGGAATATCTAGGTTATATTGAAACATCCCCATTGGCATATGTGATCTTAATAAATATTTGTTGAACAAGTATATGATAAATAGATGAACACAGACATCTAACAGTACTTCCCAAACCATGAAACATGATCTTCCTTTTTAGAAACATTAGAATTACTTGCCAAAAAAACACCTTGGTTTCCTTTTCCCTTTTTAGGACCTTTATTCATTTATTTATTCTTGTCATTTAATCATCGAGGTAACTTTTGGATACAGGCAGTATTAACCCCATTTAATAGGGGAAGAAACTGGGGACTCAGAAAGGTCAATTGCTGAATGTCACACAGGGAAGAATAAGTAAGACTTTTCAATGTACTCACTAGCTATTTTTTATATTTGGAATCTTGAAAAATAGTACAGATGATATTATTTGTAAATCAGCAATAGCAATACTGACATAGAGAAAAAAAACCTTAGTTTTCAAATTTTATAAGGTGAATTATTCAGCTACTATTGTTCCACTCATGCAGAAGAACACTAACAATAAGACTCCATAGTGAATATCACCAAAGAAAAATGAAGACATATCTTTGCACAAACACTTGTACCAGAATTTTCATGGCAGATTTACTCATAATAGCTGAGTACTGGAAACACCCAAACGAGCACCAACTGGCAAATTATAAACAAATTATGATATTCATACAATGGAATACTACTCAGCAATAAAAGGAATGAAATACACAAGAATGTGAATGAATTTCAAGAACATTATGCTGAATAAAAGAAGCCAGATACAACAGTACATACTGTGATTCCATTTATACAAAATTCTAGAGTAGGTAGAACTAATCAATGGTAGAAAGCTCTTAGAATAGTGGTTGTCTTTGCTGGTGGTGGTGGGACTGATTGGGAACTGAAGGAGCATGAGAGAACTTTCTGTGGTGTTGGTAATGTTTACAGAGGTTTTGGTTACACAGGTGTATGCATTTGTCAAAACACTGAATCCGTTAAGTGTCAAAACACTTAAGATCTGTGCATGTTTTTATATGTAAATTTCACCCCAAAAAGAATAATAAACTATTTAGGTGGATCTTGGGTACTTTTCTATGGGGATGGTCTTGATCCCTGTCTCTTGTACAATGTTACGAACCTCAGTTCATAGTTCATCAGGCACTCTCTCAGATCTAGTGCCTTAAATGTATTTCTCACTTCCACTGTATAATCATAAGGGATTTGATTTAGGTCATACCTGAACGGTCTAGTGGTTTTCCCCACGTGCTTTAATTTCAGTCTGAATTTGGTAATAAGGAGTTCATGATTTGAGCCACAGTCAGCTCCAGGTCTTGTTTTTCCTGACTGTATACAGCTTCTCCATCTTTGAATGCAAAGAATAATCAATCTGATTTCGGTGTTGACCATCTGGTGAGGCTTCTCTTGTGTTGTTGGAAGAGGGTGTTTGCTATGACCAGTGTGTTCTCTAGGCAAAACTCTATTAGCCTTTACCCTGCTTCATTCCGTACTCCAAGGCTAAATTTGCCTGTTACTCCAAGTGTTTCTTGAATTCCTACTTTTGCATTTCAGTCCCCTATAATAAAAGGGACATCTTTTTTGGGTGTTAGTTCTAAAAGGTCTTGTAGGTCTTCACAGAACCATTCAACATCAGCTTCTTCAGCATTACTGGTTGGGGTATAGACTTGGATTATTGTGATATTGAATGGTTTGCCTTGGAAACGAACAGAAACGATCATTCTGTCATTTTTGAGATTGCATCCAAGTACTGCATTTCAGAATCTTTTGTTGACCATGATGGCTACTCCATTTCTTCTAAGGGATTCCTGCCTGCAGTAGTAGATATAATGGTCATCTGAGTTAAATTCACCCATTCTGGTCCATTTTAGTTCGCTGATTCCTAGAATGTCGACATTTACTCTTGCCATCACTTGTTTGAGCACTTCCAATGTGCCTTGATTCATGGACCTGATATTCCAGGTTCCTATGCAATATTGCTCTTTACAGCATCGGACCTTGCTTCTATCACCAGGCACATCCACAACTGGGTATTGCTTTTGCTTTGGATCCATCCCTTCATTCTTTCTGGAACTGTTTCTCCACTGATCTCCAGTAGCATAGTGGGTACCTACTGACCTGGGGAGTTTCTCTTTCAGTATCCTATCATTTTGCCTTTTCATACTGTTCATGGGGTTCTCAAGGCAAGAATGCTGAAGTGGTTTGCCATTCCCTTCTCCAATGGACCAAATTCTGTCAGACCCCTCCACCATGAAATGCAAAAAAGCAAAATGGCTGTCTGGGGAGGCCTCATAAATAGCTGGGAAAAGAAGTGAAGTGAAAAGCAAAGGAGANAAATTCTGTCAGACCCCTCCACCATGAAATGCAAAAAAGCAAAATGGCTGTCTGGGGAGGCCTCATAAATAGCTGGGAAAAGAAGTGAAGTGAAAAGCAAAGGAGAAAAGGAAAGATATAAGCACCTGAATGCAGAGTTCCAAAAAATAGCAGGAAGAGATAAGAAAGCCTTCCTCAGCGATCAACGCAAAGAAATAGAGGAAAACAACAGAATGGGAAAGACTAGAGAACACTTCAAGAAAATTAGACATACCAAGGGAACATCTCACGCAAAGATGGGATCAATAAAGAACAGAAATAGTATGGACCTCACAAAGCAGAAGATATTAAGAAGAGGAGGCAAAAGTACACAGAAGAACTGTACAAAAAAGATCTTCACGACCAAGATAATCATGATGGTGTGATTGTGAGCCAGATTCCTGGAATATGAAAATTTAAGTGGGCCTTAGAAAGCATCACTACAAACAAAGCTAGTGGAGGTGATACAATTCCAGTTGAGCTGTTTCAAATCCTGAAAGATGATGCTGTGAAAGNTTAAAAAGAAACAACAACAACAACAGCCAAGTAAAAAAACTGGGCAGAAGACTTCACTATTCATTTTTCCAAAGAAGACATACAGGTGGTCAATAGGTACATGAAAAGCTGTTCGACATTGCTAATCATTAGAGAAATGAAAATCAAAACCACAATGAGATTTCACCTCACAACTATCAGAATGGCTATCATCAAAATGAACACAAATAATAAATGTTGGCAAAGATGTGGAAAAAAGGGAACCTTCATACACTGCTTGTAGGAATGTGAATTGGTGCATCTACTGTGGAAAACAGAATGGAAGTTTCTCAAAGAAACTATAACTAGAACTATCATATGATCTAGCAATTTTACTTCCTGGGTATATATCCACAGAAAACAAAATCACTAATTTGAAAAGATACATACACTTCAATATTCATATGGGACAACCTAAGTATCCATCAACAGAAGAACAGATACACACACACACACACACACACACACACAATATACATATATATACATACAATGGTATACTACTCAGCCATAAAAAAAATAAAATTTTGCCTTTTGCAACAACAGGGATGGGCTTAGAGGGTATCATGCTTAGTGAAGTAAGTCAGACAGAGGAAGACAAATACTATATGTTATCACTTATATGTAGAATCTAGGAAATAAAACAAACTAGTGATTATAGTAAAAAAAGAAACAAACTCACAGATGTAGAGAACAATCTAGTGATTACCAATGGGAGAGAGAAGTGGGGAGGAGCAAGGAGGGGTAGGGGATAAAGAGGTACAAACTACTATGTATGAAATAAATAAGCAACAAGGATATATTATACAAGACAGAGATTGAGTATAATCTATAAAAATTTTGAATCACTGTTGTACCTGACACTAATATAATATTGTGAACCAACTACAATGTAATTTTTTTTTTAAAGAAACAAGGTTGGTTTCTTCTGAGGCTTCTTCTCCTGGTTAGTAAATGGTGATCTTCCTGTCTCTTCACATGGTCTTCCTGCTGTGTGTGTCTTTCTCCTAATCTCCTTTGCTTTTATAAGGACAGCAGTCATATTGGTTAAAGCCCACCCTAGCTACCTCATTTTTACTTAATTACTTCTTTAAAGATTCTACCTCCAAATACAGTCACATTCTAAGTTACTCGGGGTTAGGATTTCAGCATATGAATTTTGAAGGAACACAATTAAGCCCATAACAGTCCTATTATTTAGAACTGCATCTATTTCTAAAAAGGTAAATAATTATAATCATTTTTAACTTTAAATGAGAAACTAGAGAATTTAGCATGCAAACCATTCAAAATACAAATTAATTCTCACATAATGAGTTAAATGTTTGCTTAAAATGATTGATTGCCCTTTTTGGAGATGCACCACTGTGGTCAACACATTACTCTTGATTACATATGGACTGCCTGATAGGTTGTACCTAATCTCATTCCTAAATTCATCCCTTAGCCTCACTAATCCTTGGAGTCTACCAAATTTTTAACCTGTAGCTCATCCCATAGCCACACTTCAGGGGTAGAGGAGCAAGACTTTCTACTCTAGATTTTCAATATAGATAGCATGATGCTGAATGAGATTATCCATGCAAAATACTCTTATGAAAGCAAAATACATTATTATTCTGCTTTCTAGTGCAGTCTAAGAAAGAACATATGGACTCATGTCTTAAAAGAATTTTGGAGTTATATATAATCAAGGGTGACATAATCTATAGTATCTGGACTGTGGTTCAGATGATCTGAGCTTTAGTCCTTTCTGTGCACTAGAATCATTTGACAAAATATTTATAAGGGCAGTAGTACGAAGAATAGTACTGAAATACATTATCTTTCTCAGAAGGAAGATCTTTTAGGTCTTTTCCAATGTTAATAACAATAGTATCTACTGTTACTTATTTTGTACTTAACATATGCCATGCACTATGCAAAGAGACTTATATACAACATCTCATTTGGTGCTCCAAATAACCATGAAAGGTAGTTATTGTTATTCTCATTTTATGGAAGAAGAAAGTGAAACTTTAGGTTAAGTTCCCCAAGATCATATATATAGTAAGTAGCAAAGTCAAGATTTGATCCCTGGAACATCTGACACCAAAGTCTGCTAATTTGCTACTTAATAGTACATTAGAGATTGAAATTTTATTAGAAACTATATTAGTTTCCTAGGGCTATCATAACAAATTATCACAGACTGGGTGACTTAAAACAACAGAAATTTATTTTCTTATAGTTCTGGAGACAAGAAGTCTGACATTAAGGTCCAGTTCCCTCTGAAGGCTCCTGGGGAGGATCCTTCCTTGCTTCTTCCCAGCTTCTGGCCACTCCTAGCAGTCTTTGGTGTTCCTTTGTGGTGACACAACTCTAATCTCTGCTTTTGTTTTCACATGGCCATCTTCCTTCTGTATCTGTGTATTCAAAATTTTCTCTTCTTATAAGGACACCAGCCATAGGGTACACCCTAATCCACTGTGACCTCATCTTGATTTCACCTGCAAACACACTATTTTAAAATAAATTCACATTCACAGACTTTGGGTGGACATGAATTCTGGAGGGATGCCTTTCACCCAGTAGGGTCACAATTAAGCAGATAAGAAATGGAAAAACTTGTACTATGTCTGACTAGGTTTTCTTAAGTTCTGAATAATGAATAAAAGGATATGCAATTTGAGGCTTTCATATCTTTGCTGCTTATATATGTTTTGTGTATGCCAAATAATGTTCCTACTGGTAGTCANAGATTCTACCTCCAAATACAGTCACATTCTAAGTTACTCGGGGTTAGGATTTCAGCATATGAATTTTGAAGGAACACAATTAAGCCCATAACAGTCCTATTATTTAGAACTGCATCTATTTCTAAAAAGGTAAATAATTATAATCATTTTTAACTTTAAATGAGAAACTAGAGAATTTAGCATGCAAACCATTCAAAATACAAATTAATTCTCACATAATGAGTTAAATGTTTGCTTAAAATGATTGATTGCCCTTTTTGGAGATGCACCACTGTGGTCAACACATTACTCTTGATTACATATGGACTGCCTGATAGGTTGTACCTAATCTCATTCCTAAATTCATCCCTTAGCCTCACTAATCCTTGGAGTCTACCAAATTTTTAACCTGTAGCTCATCCCATAGCCACACTTCAGGGGTAGAGGAGCAAGACTTTCTACTCTAGATTTTCAATATAGATAGCATGATGCTGAATGAGATTATCCATGCAAAATACTCTTATGAAAGCAAAATACATTATTATTCTGCTTTCTAGTGCAGTCTAAGAAAGAACATATGGACTCATGTCTTAAAAGAATTTTGGAGTTATATATAATCAAGGGTGACATAATCTATAGTATCTGGACTGTGGTTCAGATGATCTGAGCTTTAGTCCTTTCTGTGCACTAGAATCATTTGACAAAATATTTATAAGGGCAGTAGTACGAAGAATAGTACTGAAATACATTATCTTTCTCAGAAGGAAGATCTTTTAGGTCTTTTCCAATGTTAATAACAATAGTATCTACTGTTACTTATTTTGTACTTAACATATGCCATGCACTATGCAAAGAGACTTATATACAACATCTCATTTGGTGCTCCAAATAACCATGAAAGGTAGTTATTGTTATTCTCATTTTATGGAAGAAGAAAGTGAAACTTTAGGTTAAGTTCCCCAAGATCATATATATAGTAAGTAGCAAAGTCAAGATTTGATCCCTGGAACATCTGACACCAAAGTCTGCTAATTTGCTACTTAATAGTACATTAGAGATTGAAATTTTATTAGAAACTATATTAGTTTCCTAGGGCTATCATAACAAATTATCACAGACTGGGTGACTTAAAACAACAGAAATTTATTTTCTTATAGTTCTGGAGACAAGAAGTCTGACATTAAGGTCCAGTTCCCTCTGAAGGCTCCTGGGGAGGATCCTTCCTTGCTTCTTCCCAGCTTCTGGCCACTCCTAGCAGTCTTTGGTGTTCCTTTGTGGTGACACAACTCTAATCTCTGCTTTTGTTTTCACATGGCCATCTTCCTTCTGTATCTGTGTATTCAAAATTTTCTCTTCTTATAAGGACACCAGCCATAGGGTACACCCTAATCCACTGTGACCTCATCTTGATTTCACCTGCAAACACACTATTTTAAAATAAATTCACATTCACAGACTTTGGGTGGACATGAATTCTGGAGGGATGCCTTTCACCCAGTAGGGTCACAATTAAGCAGATAAGAAATGGAAAAACTTGTACTATGTCTGACTAGGTTTTCTTAAGTTCTGAATAATGAATAAAAGGATATGCAATTTGAGGCTTTCATATCTTTGCTGCTTATATATGTTTTGTGTATGCCAAATAATGTTCCTACTGGTAGTCATATGCTATTCTGCATTCTAATTTAATCAGTTCAGTTCAGTCGCTCAGTTGCGTCTGATTCTTTGAGAACTCATGGAATGTGGCACGCCAGGCCTCCCTGTCCATCACCAACTCCTGGAGTCTACTCAAACTCATGTCCATTGAGTTGGTGATGCCATCCAACCATCTCATCCTCTGTCATCCCCTTCTCCTCCCACCTTCAATATGTCCCAGCATCAGGGTCTTTTCAAATGAGTCAGTTCTTTGCATCAGGTGGCCAACATATTGGAGTTTCAGCTTCAGCATCAGTCGTTCCAATGAACATTCAGGACTGATTTCCTTTAGGATGGACTGGTTGGATATCCTTGCAGTCCAAGGGACTCTCAAGAGTCCTCCATCACCAGTTTAAAAGCATTAATTCTTCGGTGCTCAGCTTTCTTTATAATCCAACTCTCACATCCATACAGGACTACTGGAAAAACCACAGCCTTGACTAGACGGACCTTCGTCAGCAAAGTAATGTCTCTGCTTTTAACACGCTGTCTAGGTTGGTCATAACTTTCCTTCCAAGGAGTAAGCGTCTTTTAATTTCATGGCTGTAATCACCACTCGCAGTGATTTTGGAGCCTCCCCAAATAAAGTCTCAAACTGTTTCTACTGTTTCCCTATCTATTTGCCAAGAAGTGATAGGAATGGATGCCATGATCTTAGTTTTCTGAATGTTGAGCTTTAAGTCAACCTTTTCACTCTCCTCTTTCACTTTCATCAAGAGGCTCTTTAGTTCCTCTTCACTTTCTGCCATAAGGGTGGTGTCATCTGCATATATGAGGTTATTGATATTTTTCCCTGCAATCTTGATTCCAGCTGTGCTTCCTCCAGCCTGGCATTTCTCATGATGTACTCTGCATATAAGTTAAATAAGCAGGTTGACAATATACAGCCTTGACGTACTCCTTTTCCTATTTGGAACCAGTCTGTTGTTCCATGGCCAGTTATAAGTGTTGCTTCCTGACCTGCATATAGGTTTCTCAAGAGGCAGGTCAGGTGGTCTGGTATTCCCATCTCTCAGAATTTTCCACAGT
>SJYW01018550.1:24869-46582 GCA_006410735.1 Raphicerus campestris | reverse complement strand
CCTTCAATATGTCCCAGCATCAGGGTCTTTTCAAATGAGTCAGTTCTTTGCATCAGGTGGCCAACATATTGGAGTTTCAGCTTCAGCATCAGTCGTTCCAATGAACATTCAGGACTGATTTCCTTTAGGATGGACTGGTTGGATATCCTTGCAGTCCAAGGGACTCTCAAGAGTCCTCCATCACCAGTTTAAAAGCATTAATTCTTCGGTGCTCAGCTTTCTTTATAATCCAACTCTCACATCCATACAGGACTACTGGAAAAACCACAGCCTTGACTAGACGGACCTTCGTCAGCAAAGTAATGTCTCTGCTTTTAACACGCTGTCTAGGTTGGTCATAACTTTCCTTCCAAGGAGTAAGCGTCTTTTAATTTCATGGCTGTAATCACCACTCGCAGTGATTTTGGAGCCTCCCCAAATAAAGTCTCAAACTGTTTCTACTGTTTCCCTATCTATTTGCCAAGAAGTGATAGGAATGGATGCCATGATCTTAGTTTTCTGAATGTTGAGCTTTAAGTCAACCTTTTCACTCTCCTCTTTCACTTTCATCAAGAGGCTCTTTAGTTCCTCTTCACTTTCTGCCATAAGGGTGGTGTCATCTGCATATATGAGGTTATTGATATTTTTCCCTGCAATCTTGATTCCAGCTGTGCTTCCTCCAGCCTGGCATTTCTCATGATGTACTCTGCATATAAGTTAAATAAGCAGGTTGACAATATACAGCCTTGACGTACTCCTTTTCCTATTTGGAACCAGTCTGTTGTTCCATGGCCAGTTATAAGTGTTGCTTCCTGACCTGCATATAGGTTTCTCAAGAGGCAGGTCAGGTGGTCTGGTATTCCCATCTCTCAGAATTTTCCACAGTTTATTATGTCCACACAGTCAAAGGCTTTGGCATAGTCAATAAAGCAGAAATAGATGTTTTTTTCTGGAACTCTCTTGCTTTTTCGATGATCCAGCAGATATTGGCAATTTGATCTCTGGTTCCTCTGCTTTTTCTAAATCCAGCTTGAACATCTGGAAATTCAGTTCACAAATTGTTGAAGCCTGACTTGGAGAATTTTGAGCATTATTTTACTAGTGTGTGAGAATGAGTGCAACTGTGTGGTAGTGTGAGCATTCTTTGGCATTGCCTTTCTTTGGGATTGGAATAAAAACTGTGGCCAGTTTTCATTTTTCAGTCCTGTGGCCACTGCTGAGTTTTCCAAGTCTGCTGGCATATTGAGTGCAGCACTTTCACAGCATCATCTTTCAGGATTTGAAATAGCTCAACTGGAATTCCATCACCTCCACTAGCTTTGTTCGTAGTGATGCTTTCTAAGGCCCACTTGACTTCACATTCCAGGATGTCTGGCTCTAGGTGAGTGATCACACCATCGTGATTATCTGAGTCATGAAGATATTTTTTGCATAGTTCTTCTGTGTATTCTTGCCACTTCTTTTTAATATCTTCTGCTTCTGTTAGGTCCATACCATATCTGTCCTTTATTGTGCTTATCTTTCCATGAAATTTTCCCTTGGTATCTCTAATTTTCTTGATGAGATCTCTAGTCTTTCCCACTCTATTGTTTCCATTTCTTTGCACTAAACAAGTCACAGAGTTACAGGGTTAGAAATAATCTCAGATAGTTATTAGACCTATTGGTCTGCTTCTAGGGAAGGCTCACTAATTCATGCCAGATAGTTTGGTGTCTAATACTTTCTGAATAGGTTTTATGGCATCTCCTAGTAAACTGCCCTGATGTTCAGAAAGTTATCTTCAAGTCTAATTTTCAAACTTCTGGTTACAATTGAATCTAATTTTAGTTTATGGGTTCTACTGTCTTGTGAATCCTGACATATAAAATATGTTACAACTCAAATTGTTAATACTTCACATTTAGAAAGCAGTTTAATACTGCATATTTTATGCCTGTATAATTTTGCTCTTGCTAGCTTAAAACAATAAATCTGGGGACACCTCCTCCCGCTGCGGCCTCGGGCCCTGGCCCCAGCCATGCCGCTGCCGCTGCTGTTGCTGCTGCTGCTGCTGCTGGACGCCGGCGGCGGGCGGGTGGATGCCCGGGCCCAGGAGCCAGCGGCAGCGGCCGCGGATGGGAACCCCGCAGCCGATGGTGGGGACGGGCAGGACCCACATGCCAAGCACCTGTACACGGCTGACATGTTCGCTCACGGCATCCAGAGCGCCGTGCGCTTCGTCATGTTCTTTGTGCCCTGGTGTGGACACCATCAGCGGCTGCAGCTAACCTGGAACGACCTGGGAGACAAGTACAACAGCATGGAGGACGCCAAGGTGTACATGGCCAAGGTGGACTGCACGGCCGACTCGGATGTGTGCTCCGCCCAGGGCGTGCGCGGGTACCCCACTCTGAAGTTCTTCAAGCCTGGCCAAGAAGCTGTGAAGCACCAGGGTCCCCGGGATTTCCAGGCCCTGGAAAAATGGATGCTGCAGACACTGAACAAGGAGCCCCCACTCCAGAGCCCGTGGTGGAGCCGCCCCGCACCCCCGAGCTCAAGCAGGGACTGTATGAGCTCTCAGCTGGCAACTTCGAGCAGCACGTGGTGGAAGGAGATCACTTCATCAAGTTCTTCACCCTGTGGTGTGGTCACTGCAAAGCTCTGGCTCCAACCTGGGAGCAGCTGGCTCTGGGCCTTGAACATTCCGAAGCTGTCAAGATTGGCAAGGTGGACTGCACACAGCACTATGAACTCTGCTCAGGAAACCAGGTCCCAGGTTATCCTACTCTCCTCTGGTTCCGAGACGGCAAAAAGGTGGACCAGTACAAGGGCAAGTGGGACCTGGACTCGCTGAGGGAGTACGTGGAGGCACAGCTGCAGAGTGCAGGGCGTGCTGCCCCAGAGCCTGCCCAGCCCTCGGAGGCCCTGGTGCTGGCCGCTGAGCCCGCGGCCGACCAGGGCACCATGTTGGTGTTGACAGAGAGGAACTTCGATGACGCCGTCGCAGAAGGCGTCACCTTTGTCAAGTTTTATGCTCCGTGGTGCGGGCACTGCAAGGACCTGGCCCCGACCTGGGAGGACCTCTCCAGGAAGGACTTCCCCGGCTTGGCAGAGGTCACCAGGGCCGAGGTGGACTGCACTGCCTAATGGAACCTCTGCAGCAAGTACTTGGTACGAGGCTATCCCACAGTGCTGCTTTTCCGTGGAGGAGAAAAGGTCGGCGAGGAGAGCGGGAGCCGCAACCTGGATTCCTTGCACTGCTTCATCCTGTGTCAGGCAAAGGATGAGCTGTGAGCCCAGCGNGAGGCTATCCCACATTGCTGCTTTTCCGTGGAGGAGAGAAGGTCGGCGAGCACAGTGGGAGCCGCGACCTGGATTCCTTGCACCGCTTTGTCCTGCGTCAGGCGAAGGACGAGCTGTGAGCCCGGCGGGGCACTGTCCCTCGGCCGCTCCCCCACAGCGGTGACTCAGAGATCCGAATGTACTAACCTCATGCTGTCTTCTCCATGTGTGTCTTTAACCAACACACCCACCCTACAGATTCTTAAGTTTCTCTAAGTAAATGTGTAACTCATGATCCCTTTGCAAACTAAATATTTTCAGTGGCGACCTACCATCCATTGCCCCCTTTAACCTGCTCTTGGTGAAATCGAAATGGTTTCCTTTGGGACTAAAATAGAGTCGAGGAAAACCCAACTGCCAGACTACTTTTGGCTCCCGAGTGATTCTGGTGACAGCATCATCCAAAGTGCTGTTTTCAAAGGGCCCACGAGTCCTAGCAAGGTGGCCTGGCCGTGTGGTCCTGTTGAGTTGCTTTGATCACATGACTTGTTCATACGTGGCTGGTCCATAGCTTGGAGATTTAACACACAAATCCCCGATGCCTGTGGAAGAGCCACTTTTCCAGCCCCTCCTGGACCTCCTGTCTCTGCGGGTGCCTCTCACGGATGGTGGTGAGCCGCTGTGAAAGCCGTGGCGCCCCTGACACGTGCCTGAGTAAGACAGTGCCGCTGCCATACCCTTGTGTGGGTGTTGACACTTGACCGATTGCTTATCACTGTTCAAGGAATCCTTTTGTCTTTCCTGCAAGATTTCATTAGGGAACGTGAAGCCAGATCCCTGTGAATGTCAGGATTTGAGGTCTCTCGTGGAAACTGTGGACGGGGGAAGTGCCACACGGCTCGTCGTGACCCTTCTAAGGACTCCTAGGAAGGTTCTGATTGTCTCTGCCTCCCAGGAGGGGCAGGAGGACTGCATGAACTCTCCCAGGTCAGGTGTCAGGGACTGGGGACACCCCGCGGCCCCACAGCAGAGCCCAGATCAGAAGCAGCAGCAGGTGGTGGCACACATCCTGTGTTCGGTCTGCCTCCAGGAGGCCGCCCGTCTCCTGTGTGCAGAGGGGATCGACTCGACCTCCAGACCAAGGCAGGCAGACTTGCAGTTGGCCACGTCCCTGGTGTCCTGATTCACGCCATCCTGGGTTATGAAGCCTTTGTACCGACGCCATTCGAAATCAGTTGCTGTAGGCTTAGGCTCCCTTAAGGTATGTAACCTGTATGTCCTTCAGTATCAGTTAGTCCTCGTGGTAAGACCCTTCACCCCACTGCCCTTGCTCAGGCAACATGGCCGCCTAGAAATGAGATCCCGTCCACTGTCTGCAGCAGACGAACCAGCAGGATCCCAGCCAGCCTCTGCCTTAAAGGACATCTTTATTAATCATGTATGGTTCACAGATGTTCTTTAAAAAAAAAAACTTTCTAGAGAAGCACAATTCTCATGAGTGGCTTCAGCTTTGCATTGAGTCTTATTTTAAAAGAAAATCAAAGTGGTATAATTTGTTTACACTATACTTTCTAAATAAACTTTTAAAAAAATAATAAATCTGTAAGATGTTATTAAACTAGACTTATTTTAAAGAAATTGTGGTCAGAGAAGTTGAGTAACTTAGCAAAATCATAGAGCTAGTAAATGATAGAACTGGAACTTCAACCCAGATCCTCTGTCTCTAAATCCTGTACTTTATCCCATTATGCCCCACTGCAGAATAAAGAAGCAAAATATAATTTTATTCTTTGGTGTATTGATGAATATAAGAGCTACCAGGGGAGAAGTACTTGAGAATTACAAAATTCTAGAATAAGAGGGACATTAACAATCATAAACTGTGGTAACAGTTTCCTAAAGAATTCAAATTCTGGCAACTGGATTGATGATACCAGAAAGGTTTTGAACTGAGTTGGGCTTACAAATGACTCTACATGGGTGTAGTTGAGTTCATTGATAACATACAAAAAATGAAAATGTACTACTTTGGACACTAGAAAAATGAGCATTTGAGCATCAAGTTTCTGAGTAAGGAGGTCAACTAAGCAAATTAGAAAGTTGTAGATTGAGAAGTAAAAAAACAGGTATACATTTGCTTAATAGCATGGACTTTAATGTCAGGCAGTTCTGGGTTTGAATCTTACCACTTACTAGCTAGATGAACTGGGAAAAGTTGCTTAACTTCTCTAAACTTCAGTTTTCTTCTCAATAAAATGCCATAAAGAATGTCTACATCATTGTGTTGATGTAAATATTGAAGGATTATACACACATACAATACTTAGCAAGGTACCCTGCACAATAAATTGTAGTTTCCAATTATAATAACAATATTACTGTCATTATTACTATTATGGTGGAGCATCAACTAAGCCCCCACCCACTTCTCTTGAAAGGCTATTGTGGAAAATGACATTTATTTATAAATATTTCATATATATATATATAAAATCTCTGACCTTAAGAACCATTCATGGGTAGTCCCAAGATGGCGGAGGAATAGGATGGGGAGACCACTCTCTCTTCCACAAATACATCAAAGATCATCTGCCTGTGGAACAACTTCCACAAAACAACTTCAACTTCTGAACCCAGATACCACAGAAAGACAAACCAATCTCTTCAAAATGAGGGAGGACAAAAGATAAAGATGAAAAGAGAGACAAAAGATTTAGGGATGGAGACCCATCCTGGGGAGGGAGTCATGAAGGAGAAGTTTCCACACAATAGAAAACCTTCTCAGAGGTGGGGTCAGTGGGGATATTTGGAATCTCAAAGGGCAGCATAACTGTAAAGAAAATCACCACAGAATTCACAATGAACAGCAATTATTAGCCAAGTGGCTCACATGCTTGCCTTTGACCAAAACCAGTGGGGACTGGTGCGGAGGCATGAGCTACATTGTCAGTCCTTAGGGTAAAGACTGGGGTGAATGCCCTGAGGACACTCTGAGGAGATAATGTGACACAGCAACCTAAACCATGGGAACGTCAGAGAAACAAAGGAAAAAAAAAGGGCCTTTCCCACGGGAAGGCTCTAACACAGCACTGTGACCCCTGGCATGCTCACAGAGCAAAGGATCACACTCTAGTGAGCAAGTTGGTTGCCATTTATGCCCTCTCTCCTTGAAGGCAGAGAGGCAGAAAGCAATGGGCTACTGCAATCTGGGCCCCAGAGACTGCATCTCCTGCCAAGCTGTGAGCTGGCTGCCAGTCACTAATCATATCTTCCTGGAATCCTGGATGGTTCATATTGGCTAGGAGTGTTAGAGCTTGGGACTAGCTCCCCTGATAAGATGCATGGCCCACCTGGGATTGTGTGCTCACAGCACACCCAAGAGCCTGAGAGGCTTGGATCTGGGAAGTGCACAAGACGCACGGCTCCCCTGGGACTATGTTCTCATGGCACACCTGAGAGCCTTGGACCTGGGAAGTACATGCCACCTGGGCTGTGGCAACCCAGAGTGATCTATCCACTGTGAGCACTCCCCACACATGCCAGAAGTATTTTTTTTTCAGTGTCCTTCCTCTCCAAAGCACAGCTGAGCAAGTGAGCTCAAATAAGTGGCCACTTTCGCCTCCACAAGTCAGGGTGGAAATTAGACACTGAAGAGACTTGCAAACAGAGGAGACCAAATGAAGCAAAGGAAAGAAGGGGGAACTCCCCCAGAAGTGACAGGTGCAACAGATTAAAACTCTACAGTTAAGCTGAGACTGCATTTGAGGGGCAACTGTAGATTTCGAGACCAAGTAAAAGCTAGAACAAAGGACTATCTGACAGTGAACTGACCCCATCAACACTGTCCACAAAAGCTCCAGAGAAATACCTAGACACATTTTTATTATTTTTTTTAAATTAAAAAATTTAGTCCTTTATTGCTCCTTTAACTTTTTTTATACAAATTTATTTATTTTAACTGGAGGTTAATTACTTTACAATATTGTATTGGTTTTGCCACACATCAACATGAATCTGCCACAGGTATACATGTGTTCCCCATCCTAAACCCCCCTCCCTCATCCCTCCCCGTGCCATCCCTCTGGGTCATCTCACTGCACCAGCCCTAAGTATCCAGTATCATGCATCGAACGTGGACTGGCTCCTTTAACTTTTATTTTTATAGTATACTATTACCTTTCTTAAAAAAAAAAANTCAGTGGGGATATTTGGAATCTCAAAGGGCAGCATAACTGTAAAGAAAATCACCACAGAATTCACAATGAACAGCAATTATTAGCCAAGTGGCTCACATGCTTGCCTTTGACCAAAACCAGTGGGGACTGGTGCGGAGGCATGAGCTACATTGTCAGTCCTTAGGGTAAAGACTGGGGTGAATGCCCTGAGGACACTCTGAGGAGATAATGTGACACAGCAACCTAAACCATGGGAACGTCAGAGAAACAAAGGAAAAAAAAAGGGCCTTTCCCACGGGAAGGCTCTAACACAGCACTGTGACCCCTGGCATGCTCACAGAGCAAAGGATCACACTCTAGTGAGCAAGTTGGTTGCCATTTATGCCCTCTCTCCTTGAAGGCAGAGAGGCAGAAAGCAATGGGCTACTGCAATCTGGGCCCCAGAGACTGCATCTCCTGCCAAGCTGTGAGCTGGCTGCCAGTCACTAATCATATCTTCCTGGAATCCTGGATGGTTCATATTGGCTAGGAGTGTTAGAGCTTGGGACTAGCTCCCCTGATAAGATGCATGGCCCACCTGGGATTGTGTGCTCACAGCACACCCAAGAGCCTGAGAGGCTTGGATCTGGGAAGTGCACAAGACGCACGGCTCCCCTGGGACTATGTTCTCATGGCACACCTGAGAGCCTTGGACCTGGGAAGTACATGCCACCTGGGCTGTGGCAACCCAGAGTGATCTATCCACTGTGAGCACTCCCCACACATGCCAGAAGTATTTTTTTTTCAGTGTCCTTCCTCTCCAAAGCACAGCTGAGCAAGTGAGCTCAAATAAGTGGCCACTTTCGCCTCCACAAGTCAGGGTGGAAATTAGACACTGAAGAGACTTGCAAACAGAGGAGACCAAATGAAGCAAAGGAAAGAAGGGGGAACTCCCCCAGAAGTGACAGGTGCAACAGATTAAAACTCTACAGTTAAGCTGAGACTGCATTTGAGGGGCAACTGTAGATTTCGAGACCAAGTAAAAGCTAGAACAAAGGACTATCTGACAGTGAACTGACCCCATCAACACTGTCCACAAAAGCTCCAGAGAAATACCTAGACACATTTTTATTATTTTTTTTAAATTAAAAAATTTAGTCCTTTATTGCTCCTTTAACTTTTTTTATACAAATTTATTTATTTTAACTGGAGGTTAATTACTTTACAATATTGTATTGGTTTTGCCACACATCAACATGAATCTGCCACAGGTATACATGTGTTCCCCATCCTAAACCCCCCTCCCTCATCCCTCCCCGTGCCATCCCTCTGGGTCATCTCACTGCACCAGCCCTAAGTATCCAGTATCATGCATCGAACGTGGACTGGCTCCTTTAACTTTTATTTTTATAGTATACTATTACCTTTCTTAAAAAAAAAAAAAAAAAAACACCTTATTTAAACAAACTCCATATTTTTTTCCCAGAGGAGCTACTGAAAATATGTTCTGCTTTATTTCTGGGCAATCTTCCTAAAAGACATCATCTTAAACTTTCCACTAATCTCAGTGTATTCCTAGGAAAGTTGCTCAATTTATAGGCTTAATATAATTCACTTTTAGACAGAAAGAGGGATATAGTCCTGACAAAAACAACTTATAATGCCCACTTACCTTTTTCTGCTGGGCTCAAAACAGTCACTGTGAAAAGAGAAAGATCAAGATTAGTGGTATTTAGAAACATTATTTTTCTTATCTGTTTTTCCATAGAATCAATTTTAGTAATTTAGTCAATGAAACTTTAGGAAACCATCAGCCTGCTAACATAAAGGAAGGCAAGGGTGATTAAATTCTATCCTTTGCTATCTTCCTTCATCTTAAACCTTGAGTGAGAATTTCTATGGGCTTCCCTGGTGACTCAGTGGTAAAGAATCTGCCTGCCAATGCAGGAGACATGGGTTCAGTCCTTGGGTCAGGAAGATCCCCTGGAGAAGGAAATGGCAATCCACTCTAGTATGCTTGCCTGGAAAATCCCATGGACAGAGGAGCATGGTAGGCTAGAGTCCATGAGGTTACAAAAGAGTCAGACACAGAGGGGACCTTCAGGATGGTGGAGGAATAGGACAGGGAGAATACCTTCTCTCCCACAAATATATAAAAAAATCACTTGCATGTAGAACAACTCCCATAGAACATCTTCTGAATGCTGGCAGAGGTTCTCAGACATCCAGAAAGGCAAACAAATCTCACTGGAGTGAGGGAGGGCAAAAGATAGAGACTAAAAGGGAGACAGAGGATTTTAGGCAGGGACCTGCACCCCGGGGGAGTCCTAAAGGAGGGTAGGTTTCCACACACTAGGAAATCCCCTCACATGTGGGGTCAAGGGGAAGCTTCAGAACTCAGAGGAGAGTGCAGCACAGGAAGACAGGTGTTCTGAGGCAAAAACAGAGAAAATTCACCACAGAGATTAAGCCCAACAGCACTTCCCAACTGAGAAGTGGCTCACACACTTGTGTCCACTTGCCGTGAGTCAGGGCTAGGTGCAGAGGCCTAGGCTTTGGGGATGAGGCCTCAGACAGAGGGCCAGAGCTGACTTCCATGAAGATACTCTGAGAGGGCTGAGGCAACACCGTAGAGGTAGACCAGAAAACTTTGGGTCTGCCAAAGAAAAAAAGGATCATTCCCACAGGAAGACTGTAACACTGCCCTGTGATTCCACACACTCACAGAACAAGGGACCCCATCCAAGCGAATTCTGAAGAGGTGTGATCCAGCTGCGGTCTGTGGCCCCAGAGGTAGAGAGGCAGGAATGGTGCCAGAGGTGGAAGGCAAGGGACTGCTATAATCTCAGTCCCACAGATCACAACTACCGCCAAGCAGTGAGCAGCTGCAGGTTGCCACCCATGTCTTCCTGGAAGTCTGAGCCACTCAGCTCTGCTAAGTGTCCCACAAACCTGGACTAATTTCCCTGGAGAAAGCATGGCCCACCTCCAACTATTTCAACCCTCCACATTGCCCAGCCACAATGAGCACTCTCCACACACCCCTCTCCCCAGCACAACTGAGCAAGTGACCCTGAATAAGGGGCTACTTTCACATCCTCACATCTGGGCAGTGAACAAACATGGGAGAGAGACTTAAAAACAAAGGTGGCCAAAACCAAAGCAAAACACCAGGGGCTGCATGAGCAAAGAAAGAAGGCAAAGCATTTCAGAAGTGACAGCTGCAGCAGTTTAAATTCCAGCATTTGGCCTGAGACTGCTTTGAGAGTAAGTACAAAGTGGAGCAAGATAAGACCTGAGTATGAGCAGACCCTACACTGCCCACAACATGTCCAGAGAGATACTTCCTTGATATCCTGGAGAATTTTCTGAGTAGGCAAATCAACTGGAGCCGGAAAATGGAGAAACTACTTGGACATTCCTCTCACTTTTGTTGTCATTCTGTCGCTAAGTTGTGTCCGATTCTCCACAACCCAGTGGACTGCAGCACAACAGGTTCCCCATTCCTTCATTGTCTCTTGGAGTTTGATCAAATTCATGTCCACTGAGTCACTGATGCTATCTAATCATCTCATCCTCTGCCACTCTCTTCTTTTGCCTTCAGTCTTTTCCAGCATCAGGGTCTTTGCCACTGAAAAGGTTCCTCGTATCAGGTGGCCAAAGTATTGGAGCTTCAGCTTCAGCATCAGTCCTTCCAATGGATATGCACGGTTGATTTCCTTTAGCCTTGACTGGTTTGAACTTGTAGCCCAAGGGATTCTCAAGAGTCTACTCCAGCACCAAAACTCTTTGGCAGTCAGCCTTCTTTATGGTCCAGCTCTCACATGTGTACATAACTACTGGAAAAAACATTGCTTTGACTAGATGCAACTTTGTTGGCAAAGTGATGTCTTTCTTTTTTAAATATGCTGTGTAGGTTTGTACAGCTTTTCTTTCAAGGAGCAAGAGTCTTTTAATTTCATGGTTGCAGTAATCACCTGCAGTGATTTTGGAGCCAAGAAACTAAAACTTTTCATTGTTTCCACTCTCCCCCATTTTATTTGCCATGACTACCACACTCCATATATTTCCCCTCCTCTTTTCCTCTTTTTCTTTTCTCATACTGTCCTAATGTGGTTATTTATTGTTCCTTTAATTTTTATTTCTTATAACCTACTTTTTATTTTTATTAAAATATCTTATTTTTAAAACAAATTTCCAAATTTTCAATTTTTGTTTTAGATATTTCTTTTTGATATTGTAGTTTTTGAGAGTCTAATTTTTCCCATGCTTTTGATTTTTAGTTTTTTTATCTTTTGTTTTAATTTTGTATCTTTGAAAGTCTGTTAATAATTTTTAATATCTATTTTCATTTGGGGTTTGATTATTGGCTTGATTGTTCTTTTTTGACTCTTCTTTTTAACTTTTCTTTCTCCTTTATCTTTCTTTCCTTCTCTATATAATTGTGTGAATCTCTCTGGGTGATCTTGGTTTTTGAGTGTTATTTCACCATTATTCTAGGGGCTTTTTGTCTTCTGTGCTGTGTGGCCTGTGAAATCTTGATGCTACAGTCAAGGTTCAGGCCTGAACCCCAGAGGCAGGAGACTCAACTTCAAAACTGTGGGCCACCAAAAACTACTAACTCCATGGAAGATTAATAGGTGAGAGCCCTCCCAAAGCCCTCCATCTCAATACTAAGGCCAAGCCCCACCAAAAAGCCAGGAAGATCCAGTGCCAAATGCCACATGCCAGTCCTTCAGCTACATAGGTGCACAACCTGCACATTAGTAGATAGGCTGACCAAAGCCATACCAAACACATCACTTTAGTTCAGTTGCTCAGTTGTGTCTGACTCTTTGCAACCTCATGGGCTGCAGCACACCAGGGCTCCCTGTCTATCACCAAACACATAGATACCCCAAAACTCACTACTGGACCTGGCACTACTCTTCAGAGAGACAAGGTCTGGCTCCATCCAGCAGAACACAGGCACAAATCCCCCCAACCAGGAAACCGTCACAAGGCACTGGTCCATCCCCATCCAGGGGAGGCAGAACCCACAATTAAGAATTACAACCTTCTAGCTTGAAGAAAGGAGACTCCAAACCCAGTAAATTTACAAAAAATGAAAAGACAGAGAAATATCCAGCAGAAGGAACATGGTAAAAACCTACAAGATGGAACAAATGAAGATGAAATAGGCAATCTACCTGAAAAAGAATTCAGAGTAATGATAATAAAGATGATTCAAAATCTTGAAAACAAAATGGAGGTATGGATAAATAGACTATAGGCATGGATCGAGAAGATGTAAGAAATGTTCATCAAAGACATTGCAGAATTAAAGAATATACAATCAACAATGAACAGTGCAATAACTAAGATTAAAAGTGCACTGGAAGGAAGCAACAGTAGAGTAACTGAGGCAGAAAAATGGTTAAGTAAGCTGGAAGAAAGAATGACTGAAATAACTGAAACAGAACATGAATATGAAAATTTGAATAATGAAAAAAGAATAAAAAGTACTGAGGACAGTCTCAGAGACCTTTGGGACAACATTAAATATAACATTCAAATCATAGGGTTCCTTGAAGAAGACAAAATAAAGTCCATGAGAAAATATTTGAGGAGATTATAGTTGAAAATTTCCCTAAAATGTGAAAAGAAATAGCCACCCAAGTCCAGGAAGCCCAGAGCCTCACAAAAAGAATAAACTCACAGATAAACACAACAGATATTAATCAAACCAACAAAAATCAAACAGAAAAAACAAATATTAAAAGTAGCAAGGGAAAAGCAACAAATAACATACAAGGAGATACCTAGAACGCAAATAGCAAATCTTTCAACAGAAACTCTACAGGCCAGAAGGGAATGGTAGGACATACTTAAAGTAATGAAAGGGAAAAGCTACAACCAAGATTACTCTATCCAGCAGGGACCTCATTCAGATTTGAAGGTGAAATCAAAAGTCTTACAGACAAGCAAAAGTGAACTGAATTCAGCACCACCAAACCAGCTCCTCAACAAATGCTGAAGGAACTTCTCTAGACAGGAAACATAAAAAGGAAAGGCCTACAAAAATAAACCCAAAACAGTAAAGTAAATGGTAACAGGATTATATATACCAAAATTTACCTTAAACGTAAATGGGATAAATGCTCCAACCAAAAGATACAGATTTAATGAATGGATACAAAAAGAAGACCCCCGTCCCCATACATACCGTCTACAAGAAACCCACCTCAGACCTAGGAGTAAATGCAGATTGAAAGTGAGAGACTGGAAAAAGAAATTGCTACAAGTAGAAATCAAAAGAAAGCAGGAGTAGCAATATTTATCTTAGACTAAATAGACTTTAAAATAAAGATATTTGTAAGACACAAAGAAGGGACACTATATAATGATCAAGGGATCAGTTCAAGAAGATATAACAACTATAAATATTTGTATTGCCTCCTGTGAAACCTGCATGCAGGTCAAGAAGCAACATTCAGAACTGGACATTGGACAACAGACTGGCTCTAAATTGGGAAAGGAGTATGTCAAGGCTGTATATTGTCATTCTGCTTATTTAACTTATATGCAGGGTACATCAAGTGAAATGTCAGGCTGGATGAGGCATAAGGTGGAATCAAGATTGCAAGGAGAAATATCAATAACCTCAGATATGCAGATGACACTACCTTATGGCAGAAAGCAAAGAGGAACTAAAGAGCCTCTTGATGAAGGTGAAAGAGGAGAGTAAAAAAGCTGGCTTAAAACTCAACATTCAGAAAACTAAGATCACGGCATCCAGTCCTATCACTTCATGGCAAATTTGCTGTAGTCCATGGTGTCGCAAAGAGTTGGACACAACTGAGCGACCAAATTAAAATCCCAAAACCTCAATACATAAGGCAAATACTAATATCTATTAAAGGGGATACTGACAGTAACACAATAATATTGCAGGACTTTAATACCTCACCCACACCAATGGACAGATCATCCAGACAAAAAATTAATAAGGAAACAGGCTTTAAATGATACATTGGACCAGTTGGACCTAACTGATACCTACATGGCATTTTATCTGAAAACAGTGAACTTCACTTTTTTCTCAAGTGCATATGGAATATTCTCCAGGATAGATTATATCTTGGGCCAAAAACCAAGCTTTCTTAAATTTTTAAAAATTGAAATTACTTCAGGTATCTTCTCTGACCACAATACTGTAAGATTAAATATCAACTACTGAGAAAATGACTATAGAAACACAAACACATGGAGGCTAAGCAACAAGCTTCTGAATAACCAACAAATCACTGAAGAAAACATCCTTAGAAACAAATGACAATGAAAACATAACAATTCAAGACCAATGGAATGTAGTAAATCAATGCTAAGCTGGAAGCTTATAGCAATGCAAGCCTACCTCGAGAAACAAAACAGGCATAAAAAAAAACAACCTAACTTTACACCTAAAGCAACTACAAAAAGAAAAAAAATCATCCCAAAGTTAGTAAGTGGAAAGAAATTATAAAAATCTGAGAAAAAAAATAAATGAAAAAGAAATAAAGGAGATAATAGCAAAGATCAATAAAACTAAAAGCTGGTTTTTCAAGAAGATAAAACTGACAAACCATTAGCTAAGACTCATCAAGAAAAAAGGGAGAAGACTTAAACTAATAAAATTAGAAATGACAAAGGAGAAGTTACAATGGACAACACAGATACACAAAGGATTATAAGACACTACTATGAACAATTATGTCAATAAAATGGACAACCTGGAATAAATGGACAATTTCTTAGAAAACTATAACCTTCTAAACCTGAGCCAGGAAGAAATAGAAAATATAATCAGATCAATCACAAACACAGAAGTGAAACTGTAATAAAACATCTTTGAACAAACAAAAACCCAGTGCCAAATTGCTTCACAGGTGAATTCTACCAAAAGTTTATAGGAGAGCTAACACCTACTTTGCTCATATTCTTCCAGCAAACTACAGAGGAAGGAAAACACCCAAATTCATTATATGAGGCCACCATTACCTTTATACAAAAACCAGACAAAGATACCACAAAAAAGAAAATTACACATCAATATCACTGATGATGTGGCTCCTCCTTTGCCCTTGGATGTGGGGTATGCTTGTTAGCTGGGATCCAACATTCTCCTGTCTATGGTTGTTCAGCAGCTAGTTGCACTTTTGGAGTTTTCACAGCAGAAGCTGAACACATGTCCTTCTGCTCCACCATTTTAACATCTTTATGACAAACTACTTCAGTGTTTTCCCTTGAGAACTCCATGAACATACTCTATGAACAGTATGAAAAGGCAAAAAAGTATGACACTGAAAGATGAACTCCCAGGTCAGTAAGTACCCAATATGCTACTAGAGAAGAGTGAAGAAATACCTCCAGAAGGAATGAAGAGGCTGAGCCAAAGTGGTAACAATGTCCAGGTGTGGATGTGTCTGGTGGTGAAAGTAATGTCTGATGTTGTAAGAACAATATTGCATAGGAATTTGGAATGTTAGGTACATGAATCAAAGTAAGTTGGAAGTGGTCAAACAGGAGATGGCAAGAGTGAACATCGACATTTTAGGAATCAGTGAACTAAGATGGACTGGAATGAGCAAATTTAATTCATGACCATTATACTTACTGTGGGGAAAGAATGCCTTAGAAGAAATGGAGTAGCTCTCATAGTAAACAGGAATCCAAAATGCATAACTTGGGTGCAATATCAAAAACAGCAGAATGATCTCAGTTCGTTTCCAAGGCAAACCATTCAATATCACAGTAATCCAAGTCTATGCCCCAACCACTAATGCCAAAGAAGCTGAAGTTGAATGGTTATATGAAGACCTACAAGACCTTCTAGAATTAACACCCCAAAAGACTGTCGTTTTCATCATAGGGGACTGGAATGCAAAAGTAGGAAGTCAAGAGATAATTGGAGTAACAGGCAACTTTGGCCTCCGAGTACAAAATGAAGGAAGGAAAAAGCTAACAGAATTTTGCCAAAAGAATACACTGGTCATAGCAAACACCCTCTTCCAACAACACAAGAGAACACTCTACACATGGGCATCATCAGATGGTCAATACCAAAATCAGACTGATTATATTCTTTGCAGCCCGAGATGGAGTAGTTTGATACAGTCAGCAAAAACAAGATTGAGAGCTGACTGTGGCTCAGATCATGAACTTCTTATCGCAAAATTCAGACTTAAATTGAAAAAACTAGGGAAAACCACTAGGCCATTCAGATATCACCTAAATCAAATTCTTTATGATATACAGTAAAGGGGACTTCCCTATAGCTCTGATGGTAAAGAATCTGCCTGCAATTCAGATCTGGGTTTGATCCCTGGGTCAGGAAGATCACCTGGAGAAGGAAATGGCAACCCACTCCAGTATTATTGCCTGGAGAATTTCATGGTCAGAGGAGGCTAGAGGGTTACAGTCCATGGAGTTGCAAAGTGTAGGACACAAATAAGTGACTAACACACACACACATACAATAAAGGGACAGCTAGATTCAAGGAACTAGAACTGATAGAGTTTCTGAAGAAATATGGATGGAGGATCAAAACACTGTACAGGAGACAGTAACCAAAACCATTTCCAAGAAAAAGAAATGCAAAAAGGCAAAATGGTTTTCTGAGGAGGCCTTACAAATAGCTGAGAAAAGAAGTGAAAGGAAAAGGAGATAAGGGAAGATATACCCATCTGAATGAAGAGTTCCAAAGAACAGCAGGGAGAGATGAGAAGGCCTTCCTAAGTGAAAAATGCAAAGAAATAGAGGAAAACAATAGAATGGGAAAGACTAGAGATCACTTCAAGAAAATTAGAGACACCAAGGGAACGTATCATGCAAAGATGGGCACAATAAAGGATGCAAATGGTATGGACCTAACAGAAGCAGAAGATATTTAGAAGATGTGGCAAGAATACAAAGAATAAAGTGAAAGTTGCTCAGCCGTGTCTGACTCTTTGTGATCCCATGAACTAGACAGTCGATGGCATTCTCCAGGCCAGAAACTCTAGTTTCCCTTCTCCAGGGTATCTTCCCAACCCAGAGATCGAACCCAGGTCTCCAGCATTGCAGGCAGATTCTTTACTGGCTGACCCACAAGGGAACCCCAAAGAATAAAAAGAAGAACTATACAAAAAAGATGTTAATGGCTCATATAAAAACAATGATGTCATCACTCACCAACAGCCAGACATCCTAGAGTGCAAAGTCAAGTGGGCTTTAGGAAGTATCACTATGATGAAAGCTAGTGGAGGTGATGGAATTCCAGCTGAGCTATTTCAAATTCTAAAAGATGATGCTGTTAAAGTGCTGCACTTGCTGCACTCAATATACTAATAAAATTGGAAAACTCAGCAGTGGACCAGAACTGGAAAAGATCAGTTTTCATCCCAATCTCAAAGAAAAGCAATGCCAAAGAATGTTCAAACTACTACACAGTTGCACTCATTTCACACACAAGCAAGGTAATGCTCAAAATTCTCAAAGTTAGGCTTCAAGAGTATGTGAACCAAGAACTTCCAGATGTTCAAGCTGGATTTAGAAAAGGCAGAGGAACCAGAGATCACATTGCCAATATTCGTTGGATCACAAAAAAGAAAGAATTTCAGAAAAACATCTACTTCTGCTTCATTGACAACATTAAAGACTCTGATCAAAATAAACTGTGGAAAATTCTTAAAGAGATGGGAATATGAGAGCATCTTACCTGCCTCCTGAAAAACCTGTATGCCAGTCAAGAAGCAACAGAACCAAACACAGAACAAAGGACTGGTTCCAAATTTGAAAATGAGTACATCAAGGCTGTATATTGTCACCCTGGTTATTTACCTTATATGCAGAATACATCATGTGAAATGCCAGGCTGGATGAAGCACAAGTTGGAATCAAGACTGCTAGGAGAAATATCAATAACCTCAGATATAAGGAGGACACTGACTTTATGGCAGAAAGTGAAGAGGAACTAAAGAGCCTCTTGATGAAAGTGAAAGAGGAGAGCAAAAAAGCTGGCTTAAAACTCAACATGTGAAAAAGGAAGATCATAGCACCCAATCCCATCACTTCATGGCAAATAGAGGGGAAACAATGGAAACAGTTCTAGACTTTGTTTTCTTGGGTTCCAAAATCAGTGCAGATGTTGACAGCAGCCATGGAATTAAAAGATGCTTGCTCCATGGAAAAGCTATGACAAACATAGATAGCATATATAAAAAGAGACATTACTTGGTCAACAAAGGTCCACAAAGGTAGTTGCTATGGTTTTTTCATTAGTCATGTATGGATCTGAGATTTGGATCATAAAGAAGGCTGAATGCTGAAAAACTGATGCTTTTGAAGTGTGGTGTTAGAGAAGACTCTTGAGAATCCCTTGGACTGCAAGATCAAACCAATCAATCCTAAAGGAAATCAGTCCTGAATATTCATTGCAAGGACTGATGCTGAAGCTGAAGCTCCAGGACCTGGCCACCTGATGCAAAGATCTGACTCTTGGAGAAGACCCAAATGCTGGGAGAGACTGAAGGCAGGAGGAGAAGGGGATGACAGAGGATGCAATGGTTGGATGGCATCACCATCTAAATGGACATGAGTTTGAGCAAGCCCTGGGAGATGCTGAAGGACAGGGATGCCTGGCATGCTGCAGTCCATGGGGTCACAAAGAGTCAGACACGACTGAGCAAAAACAATCACTGATGAATACAGACGTAAAAATCCTCAACAAAATCTTAGCAAATACAATCTAGTAACACATTAAAAAGATCATACATCGTGATCAAATGGGCTTTATCCCAGGGGTGCAAGCATTCTTTATTATACACAAATAATCAGTGTGATATACCAGATTAACAAATTGAAAGATATGATCAACTCAACAGATGCAGAGGAAGCTTTTGACAAAATTCAACACCCATTTATGATAATAATAATTTAAAAAAACTCTCCAGAAAGTAAGCATAGAAGGAATATATCTCAACATAATAAAGGCCATATATGATAAACCCACAGTAAACAGTATTCACAATGGTGAAAAAAAGAAAGCATTTCCTCTAAAAACCAGGAACAAAATAAGGGAGCCCACTCTTGACACTATTATTGACCATAGTTTTGGAAGTCCTAGCCATGACAATCAGAAAAGAAAAGGAAATAAAAGGAATCTACATTGCAAAAGAAGAAATAAAACACTCACTATTTGCAGATTACATGATTCTTTACATAGAACCCCCTAAAGATGCCACCAGAAAATTACTAGTGCTAATCAATGAATATAGTAAAGTCACAGGATATAAAATTAATACACAGAAATCCTTTGCATTCATATACACTAAAAAAGAAAAATCAGAAAGAGAAATTAAAGAAACAATCCCATTCACCATTGCTTGCAACAAAAACAAGAATATATGTAGGAATAATTTTACCGAAATAGACAAAAGACCTGTATGCAGAAAACTATAAGATATTGATGAAAGAAATTAAGGACAACACCAACAGATGGAGAGATATAACATGTTCTTTGATTGGAAGAATCAATATTATGAAAATGATTATACTATTCAAAGTAATCTATAGATTCAATGCATTTCCTTTCAAACTACCAATGGTGTTCTTCACATATCTAGAATAAATAATTTTAAAATTTGCATGGAAACACAAAAAAATTTGAATAGCGAAAACAATCTTGAGAAATAAAAAATGGAAATGGAGGAATCACCCTTCCTGACTTCAGACTATACTACAAAGCTACAGTCATCAAGACAGTATGGTACAAATACAAAAACAAAAATATAGACCAATGGAACAAGATAGAGAAACCAGAGATAAACCCATGTACTTCTGGGTACCTTATTTTTAACAAAGGAGGTTAGAATATACAATGGTACAAAAATAGTCTCTTTAATAAGTGGTGCTGGCAAAACTGGACAGCTACATGTAAAAGAATGAAATTAGAACACTTCCTAACACTGCACACAATGATAAACTCAAAATGGATTAAAGACCTAAATGTAAGACCAGAAACTATAAAACTCTAAAGGAAAACATAGAACAAAATAAGACATAAATCACAGCAAGATCCTCTATGATTCACCCCCTTGAGTAATGGAAGTAAAAATAAAAATAAACAAGTAGGACCTAATTAAACTTAAAATCTTTTGCACAGGAAAAGAAACTATAAACAACATGAAAAGACAACCTTTACAATCAGAGAAAATAATAGGAAATGAAACAACTGACAAAGGATTAATTTCCAAAATATACAAGCAGCTATACAAGTCAATAGAAGGAAAACAAACCACCGAATCAAAAGTGGGGAAAAGACCTAAACCTACATTTCTGCAAAGAAGACGTACAGGTGGCTAACAAACACATGAAAAGATACTCAACATTGTTAATTATTAGAGAAATACAAATCAAAAATACAATGAGGTATCACCTCACATTGGTCAGAATGACCATCATCAAAAAGTCTACAATCAATAAATGTTGGAGAGGATATGGAGAAAAGGGAACCCTCTTGCACTGTTGGTGGGAACGTAAATTGATACAGCCACTATGGAAGACAGTATGGAGACTCCTTAAAAAACTAGGAATAAAACCACCATAAGATCCAGCAATCCCACTACTAGGCATATACCCTGAGGAAATCAAAATGGGAAAAGACACATATACCCCAATGTTCCTTGCAGCACTATTTAAAATAGCTAGAACATGGAGAAGGCAATGGCACCCCACTCCAGTACTCTTGCCTGGAAAATCCCACGGATGGAGGAGCCTGGAAAGCTGCAGTCCATGGGGTCACTGAGGGTCGGACACTACTGAGATACTTCACTTTCACTTTTCACTTTCATGCATTGGAGAAGGAAATGGCAACCCACTCCAGTGTTCTTGCCTGGAGAATCCCAGGGACAGGGGAGCCTGGTGGGCTGCCGTCTATGGGGTAGCACAGAGTCGGGCACGACTGAAGCGACTTAGCAGCAGCAGCAGAACATGGAAACAACCTAGAAGTCCATCGACAGATGAATGGATAAAGAAGTTCAAGTACTTATATACAATGGAATGTTACTCAGCCATAAGAAGGAACGTATTTGAGTCAGTCCTTGAGGTGGATGAACCTAGAGCCTATTACACAGAGTGAAGTATGTCAGATCACAGAGAAAAACAAATGTCGTATACTAACGCATATATATGGAATCTAGAAAGAAGATACTGATGAAATTATTTGCAGGGCATCAGTGGAGAACCAGACATAGACAACAGACTTATGGGCATGGTGGGGGCGGGGGGTGGAAGGAGAGGGTGGGATGTATGGAGAGAGT
>SJYW01018545.1:0-13142 GCA_006410735.1 Raphicerus campestris | reverse complement strand
AAGGGTGGTGTCATCTGCATATCTGAGGTTATTGATATTTCTCCCAACAGTCTTGACTCCAGCTTCTGTTTCTTCCAGCCTAGTGTTTCTCATGATGTACTCTGCATATAAGTTAAATTTTAGAAGTGGTTAAAACTGATAGCCTCTGGGAAGATTAGAAGTGAGCTTAGAGTTTATGCAGAGACACTGTTCTGATGTCATATAAGTGATTGTTTTGGTAAAAAGAAACAAAAACAAAAGTTGTATTGACCAGCAACAAAATTTTTTTAAAGGAGCAACATAATCAGATATCTTAGAGGATCCTAGTTAATCCAGTTTTTGAAATTTTAGGCAAAGGAACACTTCTCTGATGAGGAAATGCTATATATAAGTGCAGAGATTTCCTTACCCAAAATTTTAAATATAGCCTGTAAGCATTTTAAATTTTCCTAAATTTGCCCTTATGCAGTCGAAAAGAACTAGTTCCTGCTCTGATAGTGATACTTAAATGCCACGTTTGTTAAGAGAGATCTTGGAGTTTTTTGGAGATGAGACGCAGTGAAGTACTCTGCAGTACTTCTGGATTAATCCAGACTTTAGCTTACTTACTATAACATTTAGACTCTTGGACAGAATTTTCAGCTAATTTTTTCTCCCCATCTGAACACACCTCTGATTTTAGAATGCCAGTCACTGAAAACTAGCATTTACTATATAAACATTCACTTTGGGTGTATCCATTTCCAAGGTCCGCCCTCAGCTGCCCCCGCCCATACACACTGGGATTGTGCGGTGCGGGGCTGAGGTGCCGGCCGGGATGTGCGCTCCTGCACGATGGGCAAGAGGTGCTGCCCGCACGGAGGTGTGCCTCCGGTGCCATCTCCCGGGTGTGATGCTGAATTAGAGCATGTTTTCCTTTTCTTCTCTCCAGGAGGGCCCTTATGTCTACTTGTCTATGGTGGGAAACATCACAGACTCAGATGCCTTGATCGCTTCATTGTGTGAGTAATGTAAAACGTTGGCACTTGCCACATTTGAGGGGTCAACTCCGTACGGCTGTCCATTAAATGAGTACCTATACCTCACGTTGTATGATTCTGTTTGCATGAAATGTCTGGAAGAGACAGATCTATGGAGACTGACAGATTAGTGAGTGCCTGGGGGTACAGGAAGGGAGCGGGATTTGGCCAGAAATGGGGAATGACTAACAGTGGGTACGGGTTTCTTTTGGGAAGTAGAAACTAATGTAAAGTGAGGTTGGGGTGATTCACACCTGGGAATGTACTAAGACTTGTTGAANAGTCACCATCTGCAGTGATTTTGGAGCCCAAAAAATAAAGTCTGACACTGTTTCCACTGTTTCCCCATCTATTTCCCATGAAGTGATGGGACCGGATGCCGTGATCTTACTTTTCTGAATGTTAAGCTTTAAGCCAACTTTTTTACTCTCCTCTTTCACTTTCATCAAGAGGCTTTTTAGTTCCTCTTCACTTTCTGCCATAAGGGTGGTGTCATCTGCATATCTGAGGTTATTGATATTTCTCCCAACAGTCTTGACTCCAGCTTCTGTTTCTTCCAGCCTAGTGTTTCTCATGATGTACTCTGCATATAAGTTAAATTTTAGAAGTGGTTAAAACTGATAGCCTCTGGGAAGATTAGAAGTGAGCTTAGAGTTTATGCAGAGACACTGTTCTGATGTCATATAAGTGATTGTTTTGGTAAAAAGAAACAAAAACAAAAGTTGTATTGACCAGCAACAAAATTTTTTTAAAGGAGCAACATAATCAGATATCTTAGAGGATCCTAGTTAATCCAGTTTTTGAAATTTTAGGCAAAGGAACACTTCTCTGATGAGGAAATGCTATATATAAGTGCAGAGATTTCCTTACCCAAAATTTTAAATATAGCCTGTAAGCATTTTAAATTTTCCTAAATTTGCCCTTATGCAGTCGAAAAGAACTAGTTCCTGCTCTGATAGTGATACTTAAATGCCACGTTTGTTAAGAGAGATCTTGGAGTTTTTTGGAGGTGAGACGCAGTGAAGTACTCTGCAGTACTTCTGGATTAATCCAGAATTTAGCTTACTTACTATAACATTTAGACTCTTGGACAGAATTTTCAGCTAATTTTTTCTCCCCATCTGAACACACCTCTGATTTTAGAATGCCAGTCACTGAAAACTAGCATTTACTATATAAACATTCACTTTGGGTGTATCCATTTCCAAGGTCCGCCCTCAGCTGCCCCCACCCATACACACTGGGATTGTGCGGTGGTGCGGGGCTGAGGTGCCGGCCGGGATGTGCGCTCCTGCACGCTGGGCAAGAGGTGCTGCCCGCGCGGAGGTGTGCCTCCGGTGCCATCTCCTGGGTGTGATGCTGAATTAGAGCATGTTTTCCTTTTCTTCTCTCCAGGAGGGCCCTTATGTCTACTTGTCTATGGTGGGAAACATCACAGACTCAGATGCCTTGATCGCTTCATTGTGTGAGTAATGTAAAACGTTGGCACTTGCCACATTTGAGGGGTCAACTCCGTACGGCTGTCCATTAAATGAGTACCTATACCTCACGTTGTATGATTCTGTTTGCATGAAATGTCTGGAAGAGACAGATCTATGGAGACTGACAGATTAGTGAGTGCCTGGGGGTACAGGAAGGGAGCGGGATTTGGCCAGAAATGGGGAATGACTAACAGTGGGTACGGGTTTCTTTTGGGAAGTAGAAACTAATGTAAAGTGAGGTTGGGGTGATTCACACCTGGGAATGTACTAAGACTTGTTGAATTATACACTTTAAACAGATTTAAGAAAAACAGACCTGCATGGATTATATCTCAATAAAGCTATGTTTTAAAATGTAAAATCTGCACAGTGAGTGCAGATTGAGGAGTCTGCAGTAACTGGGTGTTTTCTATACTTTTAACATTTATTTGTATAGAAATGTATATATATTGTACGGGCTTCCCAGGTGGCTCAGATGGTAAAGAATCTGCCTGTAATGCGGGAGACCTGGGTTCGATCCCTGAGTCAGGAAGATACCCTGGAGAAGGGCGTGACAACCCACTCCAGTATTCTTACCTGGAGCATTCCATGGACAGAGGAGCCTGGTGGGCTACAGTTACATATATATATATTCTTGTAGATAATTTCCAGAACTCTCCCTGCTCTGCAAAGATATTAACTAATTTTCCTTAGTGATCCAGTGGTCAGGTCCTCTTCCAGTGCAGGGGACACAGGGCCGATGCCAGGTTGGGGAACTAAGATCCCTTGTGCCTCAGAGCAACTAAGTCCGTGTGCTGCAACGCAGACCCAGCACAGCCTAACAAAAGGACACAGATTGCTTGGGGTTCTTGTTAAAATGCAAATTCTGATTCCGAGGGTCTGGGGTAAGGCCTCCTGGATATCGATCTGTGGACTGTCCTTTGATTCACCAGGATGTAGAACTTGTTAAAGCTGGTAAGGAAGACTTTGTTCCACAGAGACCACGGCAGTGGGAGAGATAGGCTTAATACAGGGACTTAATACACATGTCACTTAATACAGGGACATGTGTTCATGTTCAACCACTCAGTCGTGTCCTACTCTTTGCAACCCCATGGAGTGTAGCCTGCCAAGCTCCTCTGTCCATGGGATGCTCCAGGCCAGGATACTGGAGTGGGTGGCCCTCTTCCTGGGGATCTTCCCAACCCAGGGATCAAATTCACTTGTCTTACATCTCCTGCATTGGCAGGCAGGTTCTTTCCCACTAGTTCCACCTGGGAAGCCCCAAAATGGAATTCTCTGGGCAAGAATACTGGTGAGGGTTGCCATTTTCTTCTCCAGTGGATCTTCCTAACCCAGGGATTGAGCCTGGGTCTCCTGCATTGCAGGTGGATTCTTTACTATCTGAGCCATCAGAGAAGCCCTAAATACAGGGATAGGTGGAGATTTATAGGCTGGGAACAGGGTCAGAGACAGTGGATCAGTTCAGTTCAGTCACTCAGTCATGTCCGACTCTTTGCGACCCCATGAGTCGCAGCACGCCAGGCCTCCCTGTCCATCACCACCTCCCGGAGTTCACTCAGACTCACGCCCATCAAGTCCGTGATGCCATCCAGCCATCTCATCCTCTGTCGTCCCCTTCTCCTCCTACCCCCAGTCCCTCCCAGCATCAGAGTCTTTTCCAATGAGTCAGCTCTTCGCATGAGGTGGCATCTGAGTTAAATTCACCCATTCCAGTCCATTTTAGTTTGCTGATTCTAGATGGAAAATTATTAAACCTCAAGGCTGGGGGACTGATGATAGACTCAACAGGATTCTTGCTAAAGGCAGGCTGGGGTATTGATATAAAGGGTGAGGGATGAGGAATTAGATTCGATATCAGGAGTGATTGGTAATGTGCACTCCCTGTTAGCAGCTGTTAGCTGCTAATAGATAGTTAGCAGCAGTATCTATTATATAACAGCCAAGACATGAAACAACCTGAGTGTCCATTGACAGATGAGTGGATAAACAACCTGCATTGTATTTATCTGATTCTTCAACCCCATGGACTGTAGCCTGCAGGCTCCTCTGTCAATGGAATTCTCCAGGCAAGAATACCGGAGTGGGTTGCCATTCCCTTCTCCGGGGGATCTTCCCTTCCCATGGATCGAACCTGGGTCTCCTGCATTGCAGATGGATTCTTTACCACCTGGGCCACCAGGGAAGCAGAATATTATTCAGCCATAAAAAGGAGGAAATCAAAGTGATAGAAGCTAGAAAAAAAATGAAAACTACAATATCTCATTTTTATGTGGAATTTGAAAAACCGAACCTCATTTTAGAGAAGGATCAGATTTGTGGTTATCAGAAGCAGGGGCTGGGGAGTGGCGGAATTAGATGAAGATGTTCAAAAGGTATGGACTTCTAATTATACAATAAATTCTTACTAGGGATGTAATGTATGACACAGTCAATACAATTAACACTGCTGTGTGGCATTTATAAAGCTGTTGAGACAATAAATCACTAAGGTTACTCAGCAGGATTCTTGGGCCAAGCCCAGAACCCAAGGTGCTGGGCTGGGTAAGAAAGAGAGTCGCCGCCCCTTGCATCCTCATCTCTGCCCTGTGGCAAAGGCCACGGCCGTGGCTTGGCTCCTGGATGCCTCCTCCAGCTCTGCTGTGCCTCTTTCTCTAAACCTCTGCCCGAGCCTGGCGGTCAGTCACAGGATAAACGACGAGGATTACATTAGGTTTGTTAATGCTCTGCTTGTCCTTTCCCTCCCTTTATAGGCGTTGAAGTTGCAAAGAGATGGTCAAAGTTAGGCGATAAATGAGAGGCCAGAGGTCTGGTACACTGCGGCGGGCAGATAGCAGGGCCTACTTCCCCTTCCCACTCCACCTTCCAGCATTGATGCTACCCCCGCTACTCCCCCGGCCCCACTTTCACACACACACACGCACGTGCGGGCACACATCCTATCTCCTTCAACTTGCTGAATCACTTATAGTTTCAGACACACCAAGCGCTCTCAGCCCCAGGCTTTTGCTCAAACTTTCCCCCTGAAACACCTCTCCTTCCCCTATTCAGGGCTCGCCTCCTATGATTTAAGACCTGAGATTTTTTGTTTGTTTGTTTCTCCACGAAATGTACTTTATTTCTGTAATTCAGATTATTTCTTAGCACAAGTTCCAGAAGAGGCCATTTGATTTAGGGAGTGAGAGCTGTGTTTCAGTTCATACGCACTTTCCGAAGTGGGGGCAACTGACGCACCACTCGAGGGTCTGTGTGGGGCTTGTGTTAAGTGACCCCCCCTCCTCTAACTGGCCCTTGAGACTGGACCGGGTACAAATGATGGGCTGGCCACTGATCTGTGGGGTGCTTATCCTCACTTCATCGCCTTGATTGCTGGCAGTTGGACGGCATCGTCGACTTGATGGACACAAGTGTGAGCAAACTCTAGGAGATGGTGAAGGACAGAGAATCCTGGCGTCCTGGAGCCCATAGGGTTGCAGAGAGTCGAACGCAGCTGAGCGACTGAACACCAGCAGTGGAAGGTCTGGGAGTAAGAGAAGAGCCTGCGATTAAGATCCAGGGTTGCGTGTGCCTTGACTCCTGGTAAAATCCAGGGGTCCTCAGACGCCCTCAGTGCACGGCCCCTCCCCACCCTGCTTGCCTGTATAATGGAAGTCTAGACAAGCAGCCCCCCACCCCCACGCTCCCAGCTCGCGGACCAGCAGGCGCCTGTGTGTCCCCAAGGAGCCGGCTTCAGTGCCCTGCCAGCCCTCAGAGTTACTCCAGCAGGCCAGCCACGTTGCCCGTGGGAGCAGGGCTCACCCACCCTGGAGTTAGTGCAGAGCCCTCCTTGCACGGCCCCTTCCTGTTCCCTCCGTGTCCTAGTGCAGCTGCCCCCCGTGGCCCGTGTCCTCCTCTCCAAGCCTGCGAGTATCACATCACCGAGGAGCGGCCGTCAGCCTCATCCGCCCGGTGTCACCCGCCTATTGTGTGCTGAGCCGCCCCATGAGCCCAGGGTGACTCCCTCCCTCCCCTGTAGGGTGAAGAGGAGGTGATCAGAGCCCCTCATCTCCTGGTCTGTGCCTTCCCTCCCTGGCCCTGTTCTCTGTCCCCGTCACTTACTGCGTGAGCCACCAGCAGGCAGACTTCGTGTTCTGTGCTGGACATTCTTGAGGTCTAGCACAGGGGTGTCTGTATGCTACAAAAAATTGTTGAATTAAAGAAGGAAATGGGGACTTCCCTGGTGGTCCAGTGGCTAAGACGCCCCACTCCTGGCGCCCCAGGTTCAATCCCTGGTCAAGGAACTGGATCCTTGCACTGCAATTAGGAGTTCCCATGCTGCTCCTAAAGATCCCGCAAGCTGCAACAAAGTGCAGATCCCTCGTGCCACAGCTAAGACCCAGCACAGCCAAATACATAATTTTTTTTTTTTTAATGAATGGATAGGGTTATTTTTGTGAATGTCTGAATACCCACTAGTCTCTTCACTCCTAAAGCACTGACCTTTCACTTGTGATATTTTCTTAGATTTGGGGTACACGAGATGCTGTATTCCACCTGTTGTATCTGTGTTTAAATTTAAAGGGAAAACTTTTACTTTCACTGTTAGTTGTTTTCTGGTGAGGTCACGGCTGGCAGTCAGCTAAGGACAGGCTGGACGCCTCTGCCCGTTGTGTCTGCCGCTCACACAGTCTCCGCTTAGCGTGTGTCTCTGTGTTATCTCATTTAATAGCTCACTCTGTTTACTGGCCTGTCCTTTCCCTGAGGACAGCCTTTCATCAGAAACCTCTGTCCCCAGCCCCAGAGGGACCCTAACTCTAACCATTAAGAGACTGTTGTTTTGTGCTGTTCAGACCAGTCAGTCAGATCATGTAGCTAATTTTGGACCATTCATAGCTTTCCTAAGTTTTATGTGAGAACCGTGGGAGCAGGGGTCACCCACAAAGAGGGTGAAGCAAAGAGGTGGGGGCTTTGGGATTCCCCCCCACACTAGTTATGTGAGATCTTAGGACCAGTATGTATTACTTTGGTAAAAAGAAAGAGATAAAGACAGAGAAAGAGAGGAGGGAGAGGAGGAGGAAGGAAAGAAGAGAGAAGGAGGGAAGGAAATATGACTTCATGCAAGGCCCGCGGTCCAGCACTAAAAAGACTGTCTGACCTCATGGTGCTTTCTGGCAGAAACCATCCTGATAATGGGGTCTGAAAAGAGTTCTTAGTGCACACCTACCCCCGGGTCAGCACAACTGAGGCTTTTGTGGTGGCTGTTGTTAGTGAATACTGTGTCTGTAGCAGACTGAAATGCCCCCTTTGTCCATTTCAGATTCATTCCGTAGTCCAGGCTGTGTTGCTCCCCTCCCCTCCTTGCTGGCCCCTCAACACTCAATTCCTCTTCAGTTATTAATAAACGTGTTTTTATAAACATTTCCTGAACAGTAATTTTCCCACGTCTGACTAATACAAACTTTATATTGAAGTTTTAAAGTTAGGAATTATAATGCATCTACCAAGATAATTACTAAAGATTTATCTTTGCAAAATCTGACTGTGTCGAATTGATGTAGAATTCTGCTGCTTATGATGAAAAAGGAGGAGGTGAAGAAGCCACACCTCTGAAAGCACTTTGGAAAATGCACATCATTTTACAAATATAACATGATGTTGTTATCATTACTGGTGTCTGGTGGTAATGGGTTTTTGTCACAGGACCCCCTCTTTCCTTCTGCTAAGGCATTGTGAAGACTATAGCGAGAATGGCAATTCAGTTATTTTTTTTATCTCCTCCAAATGGGGAGGGGGAGGTCATTTCCACCAACTGTCATAAAAATAATTGCCAGATGAGTAACAAAATGTATTTTGTTTTTAGGGAAAGAATATGGCAAAGCTGATGCAAGATGGCTTGATTTTGATCCAACCATCGTGTCTGTGGAAATTCTGACGGTTGTCCTGGGTGGATCTCTGGCACTGGTCCTCGTTTATGCCATCATCAAAGAGAAACATTATCGGTAAGTGCCCTTCCCTCTCCAACTGGAAAGAGGAGAAACACCAGCTGTCCCAATGCCAAAGTGACATGTGGAGTGGATGACGACCACCATCCTTTGTTAGATGAAAAGTAGAGTAGAAAATCATTTGGTATAGTGTAATTTCGGATCGGTCAAAATAAAAAACACTAGAAATATGATGGCAGTGACAGCCTCGATACTGTATAGACAAGCACAGGGTTAGCAGCTTTGGGTGATTGGACACCATTATTGTGGAAAATCAAAGGGTATTTATTTTCATCTTCCGTCCCCAAATCATTCTAGAAACTTCTCTTCCACGTGTCACAAAGAGAAGTCTCTTAAATAATTCTGAGGTGGACATGCAAGATAAATAGGTCTTTTCAGAAGCAGCCTATAGAAGGTATGAGGAAGGCAGAAGAGTGGGGAGATGGAGGAGAAAGACAGCAGATTAGCCATCCATCAGTCAGGCCCTGAAACTGTGAACTCCGCCCCCTCCCTCCATTTCTTTCCTCTCCTCCTTAGGGACAGAGTGACCTGGGACGAACAGATTGCTTTCCTGGGAATGATTCCCAGGGAATGGTTTTAAACTCGTCAGCTGGGCACAGTGGCATTCCATTTTCCACCATCTTGGATCAAAGAATTCTGTGTAAAACTTTGTCATGAAATTTCAGACTTGAAAGAAACCTCAAAAGTCATTTACTCTAATTGCCCCTGCCCAATTTTACATAGAGAGTTGGCAGGAAAAATTTCCTTCTGGGTGCCTATAGTTGCTGTTCAGTCGCTCAGTCGTGTCCGACTCTCTGTGACCCCATGAACTGCAGCGTGCCAGGCTTCCCTGTCCTTCACCATCTCCTGGAGCTTGCTTCTGGGCGCCTTACATGTCCGTGACCGTGGCTATGGATTTGCTACATTTACCCATGTGTTTATTATTTCAAACATTTTCACACATATGCATTGCTGAATATGTACCAGGCACAGCGCTTTATCTATGTATCTCATTTAAGCTCCACAGTAATATTTGAGGTGGTGGTTGTTTAGTCGCTAAGTCATGTCCGACTCTACAGACCCCATGGGCTGTAGCCTGCCAGGCCTCCTCTGTCTATGGGATTTTCCAGGCCACAATACTGGAGCGAGTTGCCATTCCCTCCTTCAGATCTTCGCGACCCAGGGATCGAACCCCAGTCCCCTGCATTGTCAGGTGAATTTTTTACCACCGAGCCAGCAGCAAAGCATTATTCAAGGAAGGGACTATTATTAGCCCTTTTCCCACAGGTGAGATTGGAGCTCACAGGTTCACATCCAGCTCTCTCTTTCGTGACTTCACTAAACCTTCCAAGGGATAGGACTGGATACCCAAGAGACCTTCTTTAACTCCGAGCATAATCTAGAGAGGGTACTGTTGCTTCTCCGAGGAAAGTGTCTCTTCATTGTGTCTGACTCTTTGTGACCCCATGGACTGTAGCCCACCAATTTCTCTGCCCATGGGATTCTCCAGGCAAGAATACCGGAGTGGGTTGCCATTTTCTTCTCCAAAGGAAAATGACAGCATGGGTCTTCATCAGTGATCAACTTACCCCATCAAGGGAGCTCTGTGCAAAACCTGATGTCCCACTTCAGGGAGGTGATCTGCTGTGGGAGATGATGTTGGTACAGCTGGCAGTTTCATCGCTGTCTCTTTCTCTCTAACAGGCATTTCGTGCAGATTACCCTGAGTGTGTGTGAATTGTATGGCGGGTGGATGACCTTCTGCCCAGACTGGCTTATGGGAAGCCCCAGCCTCAACACCAACAGTTGGCTCTACTTTTGGGTCTATCTGGTATTTTTCAATGGTATTTGGGTTCTGATCCCAGGACTGTTACTGTGGCAGTCATGGGTAGAACTCAAGAAAATGCATCACAAAGGATCTAATTCACGCAAAAAGTTTCAGTGAATTTTCAAAGTCATAAACACTGTCAGCTTGCTTTATGAGAATGAATCCTTTTTGTTGAGCCAAAATGTAATGCATTCCAGTCTGTGCTTTTCTTTTTTTATTGTCATTTGGAACAACCTAATTGATTTCAGTGGAATCAATTTCAAATGGACTGTAAGGTTGACGAGTTTTTTGCTGTTGTTTTTTTCCAATTAAATGGCAATACAGGGAACAGAATAAATTTTAAACAGAATAAAACACATTTAATTATATCCTTTTATGGCTAACATTAATTGTTCTACATTAATAAACCTAATTATCATGAAATGCCATAGAGCATGTCATATTAATTTTATATTTCAAAGAACTTATTGTTGCTTCAACTTCTGATCTTCCCACCAGTCTTTTGATTACTAAAGTGAAACCAGAAATGAAATGACTGCTTCTGTTTTGTGTTTGAACTGTAGCAAATTTGTGAAGCCAACAAAATAATGACAGTAGAAGGAGTTTATGAGTGGGTTAACTCCTCATGGGTGAACACTGGGGTTTCACCAACAACTGGTTAATTTATATCTGTTCCTTTGCAAGGAGGAAGATTTGAAATACCTTACAAAAATACAATAAAAAGTAAATCAGGAAATAGGGACATAGGGAGAGTAAGAGTGAGAAATAATAAGATGAAGGTAAAGTTAATATGCAGAAAGGCATGCCGTGATGTCGTGTGTAATTGATACAANCTCCTTCAGATCTTCGCGACCCAGGGATCGAACCCCAGTCCCCTGCATTGTCAGGTGAATTTTTTACCACCGAGCCAGCAGCGAAGCATTATTCAAGGAAGGGACTATTATTAGCCCTTTTCCCACAGGTGAGATTGGAGCTCACAGGTTCACATCCAGCTCTCTCTTTCGTGACTTCACTAAACCTTCCAAGGGATAGGACTGGATACCCAAGAGACCTTCTTTAACTCCGAGCATAATCTAGAGAGGGTACTGTTGCTTCTCCGAGGAAAGTGTCTCTTCATTGTGTCTGACTCTTTGTGACCCCATGGACTGTAGCCCACCAATTTCTCTGCCCATGGGATTCTCCAGGCAAGAATACCGGAGTGGGTTGCCATTTTCTTCTCCAAAGGAAAATGACAGCATGGGTCTTCATCAGTGATCAACTTACCCCATCAAGGGAGCTCTGTGCAAAACCTGATGTCCCACTTCAGGGAGGTGATCTGCTGTGGGAGATGATGTTGGTACAGCTGGCAGTTTCATCGCTGTCTCTTTCTCTCTAACAGGCATTTCGTGCAGATTACCCTGAGTGTGTGTGAATTGTATGGCGGGTGGATGACCTTCTGCCCAGACTGGCTTATGGGAAGCCCCAGCCTCAACACCAACAGTTGGCTCTACTTTTGGGTCTATCTGGTATTTTTCAATGGTATTTGGGTTCTGATCCCAGGACTGTTACTGTGGCAGTCATGGGTAGAACTCAAGAAAATGCATCACAAAGGATCTAATTCACGCAAAAAGTTTCAGTGAATTTTCAAAGTCATAAACACTGTCAGCTTGCTTTATGAGAATGAATCCTTTTTGTTGAGCCAAAATGTAATGCATTCCAGTCTGTGCTTTTCTTTTTTTATTGTCATTTGGAACAACCTAATTGATTTCAGTGGAATCAATTTCAAATGGACTGTAAGGTTGACGAGTTTTTTGCTGTTGTTTTTTTCCAATTAAATGGCAATACAGGGAACAGAATAAATTTTAAACAGAATAAAACACATTTAATTATATCCTTTTATGGCTAACATTAATTGTTCTACATTAATAAACCTAATTATCATGAAATGCCATAGAGCATGTCATATTAATTTTATATTTCAAAGAACTTATTGTTGCTTCAACTTCTGATCTTCCCACCAGTCTTTTGATTACTAAAGTGAAACCAGAAATGAAATGACTGCTTCTGTTTTGTGTTTGAACTGTAGCAAATTTGTGAAGCCAACAAAATAATGACAGTAGAAGGAGTTTATGAGTGGGTTAACTCCTCATGGGTGAACACTGGGGTTTCACCAACAACTGGTTAATTTATATCTGTTCCTTTGCAAGGAGGAAGATTTGAAATACCTTACAAAAATACAATAAAAAGTAAATCAGGAAATAGGGACATAGGGAGAGTAAGAGTGAGAAATAATAAGATGAAGGTAAAGTTAATATGCAGAAAGGCATGCCGTGATGTCGTGTGTAATTGATACAAGTGACACATAAATTTGACATTTACCTTCAGTACCAAGAGGGAAACACTACCACACGCTGTTGCAGGCAACCCTCGTTTTGGCAGATGCTGCAGCTGTTCTGTCCGAGGTGGGGAGTGGGTACTCACCTTAACTCGTTCAACGCCTGCTTTTCTTAGAGCCTCTTAGCTCACGAACGCATTCTCTGCCTAGGAGGGTCGCCTGGCACGTGCGTACAGCAGGCACTCGCTTGGCCATTGTGGCTGCTCTCATTCAGCTCAGCCTTTGTTCCACCTCTGTCTAGGTTTCCTCTTAGTGCAGAGAGCTGCAGTTACAGTCCTGGATGCCAAATTGGTTTCACCTTTTGAGGTATTTGTGAGAGGTTTGAAGGGTGAAGGCATGGAGAGCATTTTCAGCTGTTCCTTTTCGTTGTTGTTTTTCTGTTCTCCGGTGACAGGGAATGTCTATGGAATTCTCCCGCTTAAAATACCTAGAGTAATCGCTGTTTTCTATGCTTATATCTTGAATGATACTTGACTACAGTGTTTGTTGCATAAAATACCT
>SJYW01018544.1:0-10990 GCA_006410735.1 Raphicerus campestris | reverse complement strand
AAATAAGGATAATACTGTCACGACTAGGTTGTGGGTATGAATTTAAGTAATATAGGTATAGCATTGAGCATTGAGGCTTGTAAATTCCAGTGTTGACAGAAGTCAGGGCGGGCGTGTTAAGTGAGGATTGTGCATGCCCGATCCAAAGAGCCCCAAGGCCACGTGGCTCCTACCAGCCGCTGCCACTTGGGGATACAGGTCACATGCTTCTAGACATTCCATCTCCAGCCTAGAGAGACTGCAAAGACAAATCTTAGCCTGAAGTGTCCCAGTTTTCAAACGTTGACTTTGTAAATGTTCACGGATTCCCCTTTTTTAAATCACTGAAGGAAAAACTGAGTTCTTGCCAAATTTAACCCATATTACCATGCCGTGGCCCCTAACCCACCACGTGTAGGTTCTCCATGTTGCTCAAACCTGTGGACATTGACAGTCCTCAACAAGATGCTTCCAGTTCTCCTCTCACCCTTCCCTTCTTCTCCACTCATGCCAGACTTCTCCACTCAGCCCAGACTTTGTGCTGCGAACAGACTACAGCTGTGGGATCCCCCCAAACCCTCTGGGCCAAATAGCTCTCCACAACCCAGATCCCAGCGCTCCAGGCCCAGCACAGTGCAGGTCTGCAGGGCATCCCAGGCCTTGCCAGCCCCCTCCCTCTATCCAGCTGACATAGCCTGCGTCTCAGCTGATTCTTAACAGTTTGAACAGAGATCCAGGGAGACCAAAACAGCTCTAGAGCTAAAACTAGCCTAAAAAATAAAATATGTTAATTTTTTAAAATATAGACCAAAAAAAGAGGGACAATCCTAGCTTATTTAAACAAGAGACCCTTCTTTGGGCTTCCTGGGTGGCTCAGACAGAAAAGAATCTACCTGCAATGCAGGAGCCCTGGGTTCCATACCTGGATCCAGAGCCAGTGGAGAATAGAATGGTTATCCTCACCAATATTCTTGCCTGGAGAATTCCATGGACAGAGGAGCCTGCCGCCTATGGTCCATGGGGTTGCAAAGAGTCAGACCCCACTGAGCAACTACACCACTCTTTAGTCCTTGGCAGTAGCAATTAACTTGTACAATTTAACTTGCCTTATGTGGGATAGAAAAATAGACTATCTACTGAAATCTAATTTACAGATATCAGCAAATTCCCCATGTAAGAACAAACAGCTGGACTGGCATCCAGAAGAGGAACTATTACGGTTAATTTTAGCATTATAGTCCATTCTCTGTGACTGCCAGTCCTATTCACCAGCTAAAGGTAAGGTGGGAATATAGAAACTACAACAAATGAATGAAGTTTTTATCAACATTGCTCCAAGCATATTTCTCTGCTTCATCTGAAAAGAAATAGCCTTATATAGTATACTAGAATTATAAAGCTCACTAAGGAATATTCTTTCAAAAATGATACCCAATGTAGTGACAGACAAAAGAAATGAGAAATGAATAAACTTGGCATGTGAAATTCAGAAAATGTAGTCTAGAAAAAAAAAAAAAATACAATGTCTTTTATGATTTGAAATGAGAAAGAAAAGTCCCAACCATGCTGGGTTGGCAAGGGACAGNGAGGAAGCAGATTCTCTCCTAAAACCTCCAGAAAGAACACAGTCTGTCCTACAATTTCTGACTTACAAAATTTCTGTTGTTTCAAGCCGCTACATTTGTGATCATTGCTATACCAATAGAAAACTGACGAATATGGCTTCAAAACACTCCATACTTTTAAAAGTCACAATAAAAAGATTTTTTTCTGTCCAGACAATCATGCAATTAATACTAAAGGCAGTGTTTTATACTAGAAAGGGCATTGATTTTAGAGTTTGGCACTCATGAATTCAAATTATAATTCCACTACTTACTAGTTTTTCTGTGACCTTAGTCAAGATATTAAATATCTGACTCAGAGCTTGCTCATGTATGAAATAAGGATAATACTGTCACGACTAGGTTGTGGGTATGAATTTAAGTAATATAGGTATAGCATTGAGCATTGAGGCTTATAAATTTCATTGTTGACAGAAGTCAGGGCGGGCGTGTTAAGTGAGGATTGTGCATGCCCGATCCAAAGAGCCCCGAGGCCACGTGGCTCCTACCAGCCGCTGCCACTTGGGGATACAGGTCACATGCTTCCAGACATTCCATCTCCAGCCTAGAGAGACTGCAAAGACAAATCTTAGCCTGAAGTGTCCCAGTTTTCAAACGCTGACTTTGTAAATGTTCACGGATTCCCCTTTTTTAAATCACTGAAGGAAAAACTGAGTTCTTGTCAAATTTAACCCATATTACCATCCCGTGGCCCCTAACCCACCACGTGTAGGTTCTCCATGTTGCTCAAACCTGTGGACATTGACTCAACAAGATGCTTCCAGTTCTCCTCTCACCCTTCCCTTCTTCTCCACTCATGCCAGACTTCTCCACTCAGCCCAGACTTTGTGCTGCGAACAGACTACAGCTGTGGGATCCCCCCAAACCCTCTGGGCCAAATAGCTCTCCACAACCCAGATCCCAGCGCTCCAGGCCCAGCACAGTGCAGGTCTGCAGGGCATCCCAGGCCTTGCCAGCCCCCTCCCTCTATCCAGCTGACATAGCCTGCGTCTCAGCTGATTCTTAACAGTTTGAACAGAGATCCAGGGAGACCAAAACAGCTCTAGAGCTAAAACTAGCCTAAAAAATAAAATGTGTTAATTTTTTTAAATATAGACCAAAAAAAGAGGGACAATCCTAGCTTATTTAAACAAGAGACCCTTCTTTGGGCTTCCTGGGTGGCTCAGACAGAAAAGAATCTACCTGCAATGCAGGAGCCCTGGGTTCCATACCTGGATCCAGAGCCAGTGGAGAATAGAATGGTTATCCTCACCAATATTCTTGCCTGGAGAATTCCATGGACAGAGGAGCCTGCCGCCTATGGTCCATGGGGTTGCAAAGAGTCAGACCCCACTGAGCAACTACACCACTCTTTAGTCCTTGGCAGTAGCAATTAACTTGTACAATTTAACTTGCCTTATGTGGGATAGAAAAATAGACTATCTACTGAAATCTAATTTACAGATATCAGCAAATTCCCCATGTAAGAACAAACAGCTGGACTGGCATCCAGAAGAGGAACTATTACGGTTAATTTTAGCATTATAGTCCATTCTCTGTGACTGCCAGTCCTATTCACCAGCTAAAGGTAAGGTGGGAATATAGAAACTACAACAAATGAATGAAGTTTTTATCAACATTGCTCCAAGCATATTTCTCTGCTTCATCTGAAAAGAAATAGCCTTATATAGTATACTAGAATTATAAAGCTCACTAAGGAATATTCTTTCAAAAATGATACCTAATGTAGTGATGGACAAAAGAAATGAGAAATGAATAAACTTGGCATGTGAAATTCAGAAAATGTAGTCTAGAAAAAAAAAATAATACAATGTCTTTTATGATTTGAAATGAGGAAGAAAAGTCCCAACCATGCTGGGTTGGCAAGGGACAGAGGCGTAATCAGGGCACCTTGGGTGGCAAGGGCTCACTGTAAGAAAGCATGCGGATAACGGGAACTGAAAGGCACTCTGGGGACAGCAGCTGTCCCAGGGGCTGATCGCCTCCTCTGCCCCCTGTTCACGGTCAGCACGGCTTCCGTTCTCGAGCCGGCTGTGCTCCTGCCTGCGTATCTCCTCTGGACTGCTCTCCCACCATCTATTCATTTCCTGGTGCACAGTCCAGAGAGAGCGGCCTGCCTGCCTCAGATAACAGCCACTGCTCTCGGCGCGCGGCCTCCAGCGCAGCACGGGGTCCCCCGGCCGCTGCGGCGGCCACCTTCTCTCGCACACCGAGGCCTGGGCGCCCTCGGGGACTGTTCCTGCGCAGGACACAGCGGAAGCTGGGGGCTCTGTTGGCTAAAAGAAGAAGTTAGGCAGAGAAATCATACTCCGTTCTGAACATCAAACAGAAGAACAGACCAGCATCAAATACCTGTTTCCATCTTTTCTTTTTAACTAAAAACTTGAGACTGTAACCAATGTGAATTGGATGGGTGTTTTTGCGCCTTTATTATTTTTTGGACAAAATGCCATTTTTTCTAGCTTGAATGATTTAAATATATTTGCATAATTCAGTTACATCAAACTCTATGTTTTTAGGCTTCTTTCTACTAAAAAAATACAGGAAATAGCATCTGCTTCCCAAATGCCTGGAATCCTTTCTAGTAAACAAAAGTTCCTGTATACCCCACACACATCAATGCTGTGCAGACATGAAGGAGTTAATATAGATTTTTTTTTTTAAGATAATTGTAATTTATTGTAGTCTGGCTGGTGGAACACTTTGTATTTATATTGCATTTTTCTCAAATGCAGTTTTTATCTAATCCTCACAGAAATCCCCATGACAAAAGTATTTCTCATTTTATGGATGAGGAAACTATTATAGAAAAGCGACTTATCTAGAGTCACCCAGAGAATTAGTGATGTAAGGATTAGAGCTCTCTATTCGGTACCTAGCACCAGGAAATCACCACTTTCCTTAATACCGATACATAAAATATATTTTCTAGATGAATTATTCCCAACAAAATGTCCTGGGAATCAAGCATGACGTTGAGAAAGTACCAGAGCTGATTCTGACACAGCACCCAGCACCTTATATGGATCTGGATTCTTTTTTGTTTGCTATTATTCCTTTTTTTCTTACGGAGAATGTTAGAGCAAAATCTGCCTAAATGTAAAAATCCCTTCAGGACTTTTTAGCATGTTATGGCTGCCTGGAGGAACTCCAGCCTCTGACCAGATTCAAGGACCTCATCTGACTCTCTTGGTACAGGCTTCTGCCTGCACACCTCCAGCAATGGGGCCGTCACTGCCTCACAAAAATGTGCGTTTCTCTGTTAGACAAGTTTAAGAATGTTTGAGGTTTGTTTGTGTTTTATAAATTCCATGGGTGGATTCCTCCTGTACCTTCTGGACTATGAAATAATTTTATTTTCTCATCTATTTAATGGCCCTTCAAAGAACTGGAAATAACGGCTAGGTTGCTCGTTAATCTTCAGTACCTTAGCTAAAGGACTTAAGTTCCTCAACCATTCCTCTAATAAAAAGGTTTCCAGAACGCTCACCGACTGTGATTCCTTCTCCCTTAGATTTTGAAAAATTGCTTGAGCACTTAATATAAAGTACTCCCTTTTTCTATTCTGTGACATTTTAGGGCACTCCATCAGATTCCATTGTATACGCATTGCTATAATGTTCGTCAGCTTCCTCTGTGTCATTTGACAATCTGCAAAGACATAATAAAATTTCAAGCGTGATCAAAGTGTTATGTTATAATTAAAATTATTCTAAGGACACTTATAGTCTAGCAATTATAAAATTAATCACAAGCTGAGTCATAAATATAATCTTGGGTGCCCATTAATCATATGCTTCATAAACTGTGTTATTCACTTTTTAATGCCAAATATTCATTCATTAAGAGGAAAATAACAGTATCATTCATGCATCTAATCAGAGTACTCAGATTTAGTCTTTATTAATTCATCCAGCAACTAGCACTCAGGTATTGTTGGTATCTAATAAAAAGAGCAGAAGCAGAAAATATTAAGAGGTGGCAACAATACACAGAAGAACTTTACAAGAAATATCTTCATGACCCAGAAACCCATTGAAGATGTCATCACTCACCTAGAGCCAGACACCCTGGCATGCAAAATCAAGTGGGTCTTAGGAAGCATCACTATGAACAAAGTTAATGGAGGTGATGGAATTCCAATTGAGCTATTTCAAATCCTAAAAGAGATGCTGTGAAAGTGCTCCACTCAGTATGCCAGCAAATTTGGAAAACTCGGCAGTGGCCAAGGACTGGAAAAGGTCAGTTTTCATTCCAGTCCCATAGAAGGGCAATGCCAAAGAATGTTCAAACTACTGCACAATTGCACTCATCTCACATTCTAGCAAAGTAATGTTCAAAATTCTCCAAGCCAGGCTTCAACAGTACATGAAAAGAGAACTTCCAGATGTTCAAGCTGGATTTAGAAAAGCTGGAGGAGCCAGAGATCAAATTGCCAACATCTGTTAGATCATCAAAAAAGCAAGAGAATTCCAGAAGGACATCTACTTCTGCTTTATTGATTACACCAAAGCCTTTGACTGTGTGGATCACTACAAACTCCGGAAAATTCTTAAAGAGATGGGAATACCAGACCACATGACCTGCCCCCTGAGAAATCTGTATGCAGATCAAGAAGCAACAATAGAACCAGACATGAAACAATAGACTGGTTCCAAAGTCGGAAAGGAGTACATCAAGGCTGTATATTGTCAACCTGCTTATTTAACTTCTATGCAGAGTACATCATGCAAAATGTCAGGCTGGATGAAGCACAAGCTGGAATCAAGATTGCTGGGAGAAACATCCATAACCTCAGATATGCAGATGACACCACCCTTATGGCAGAAAGTGAAGAGAAACTGAAGAGCTTCTTGATGAAAGCGAAAGAGGAGAGTGAAAAAATTGGCTTAAAACTCAACATTCAAAAAATAAAGATCATGGCATCTGGTCCCATCACTTCATGGGAAATAGATGGGGAAACAATGGAAGCAGTGACTGACTTTATTTTCTTGGACTCCCAAATCACTGCAGATGGTGACTGCAGACATGAAATTAAAAGATGCTTGCTCCTTGGAAGAAAAGCTATAATCAACCTAGACAGAATATTAAAAAGCAGAGATATTACTTTGCTGACAAAGGTCCATCTACTCAGAGCTATGGTTTTTCCTGTAGTCAGGTGTGGGTGTGAGAGTTGAACTATAAAGAAAGCTGAGTGCTGAAGAATTGATGCTTTTGAACTGTGGTGTTGGAGAAGATTCCTCAGAGTCCCTTGAACTTCAAGGAGATCCAACCAGTCCATCCTAAAGGAAATCAGTCCTGAATATACATTGGAAGAACTGATGTTGAAGCTGAAACTCCAATACTTTGGCCACTTGATGGGAAGAACTGACTCATTGCAAAAGACCCTGATGCTGGGGGAAATTGAAGGCAAGAGGAGTAGGGGATGACAGAAGATGAGATGGTTGGATAGCATCACAGACTCAATGGAGTTTGAGCAAGCTCCCAGAGTTGGTGATGGACAGGGAAGCCTGGCGTGCTGCAGTCCATGGGGTCACAAAGCATCAGACATGACTGAAGGACTGAACTGAACTGAACTGAATAAAAAGAGGTTTGTTTTTGAAACAGAACCCATAATATATTTGCTGTTTTAAGAGTTAGAAATTTAAGTAATAAGGTCACCTGCCTCAAGTATTCCAACCAATGAAAGCATTTTCAGGCCTTTTTACAGTCATCCAGAAAGAGCCACTTGAACCAATGCCTAATTAAGAACCTTACTCCCAAATTAGTCTCTTTATTTGAATCCCTCCTTTTGTAGCAGTTATTTAATGCCACTGATAAAATATAGAAGGTTGATGAATTTCATCAATCGTTTCCTCTCTTGAAGAGGAAAGCAGGTGTTTCACACCTACACAGGTTGTCACCAAGCCCTGCTACAAGGGGGTCAGACAGTCTGGAGGTGTATTACTGAGGCCCAGCTGGAGACAGAATCAGCCAGGTTTTTGGAGAGCACTCAGTACTCACCCTTGCACATTCAGTAAAAGCAGCCATATCAGAACATTCTGATATCTGCCATGGGTACACATTCCAGGGCCAAATTTGACCAAATATCCTGATCAGATCTGGCAATTGTTAGATGATGTGCAAAGAGCACAGTTGGCAGGAAGGCTCGTTCCATTCATTTGTGCAGCTACAAAAGAGGGAATCCTGCTGTCCATGTGTGAAGCTGGGAACAAGAACAACGGCCAGCTCACAAAACTTTACCCAGATGCCAGTGCAAGGTTTGCCATGTATTTTGGATTTCTCTTTCATGACGAAGATGATGCAGACAATGCGGCCATCTGTTCCCACAAACAAATAACACGCTGCATAGATGAAAAGACACCCACACTGACTATGGTTGATGGAGACCCTTTTGTTTTCAGTTCTCAGAGGTATTTTTTTTTTAGTTGTTCTGCTTTGAATCCAAGAATGGAAAATAACTGGTTTCTCATCTTCATCAATAAGCTATGATTGAGGATTTATTTGATAATTGAAATGCTTATCCACAAAGCAAATTAGGCTATAATTAATTTCTAAATAGCCCAGATCCATCATAATGGAGCATCGTTTTAGAAAGGCTTGGTAATGTCTAGAGAACTGGTAAGATGTGAAGATCTGCTTACTTTAATCCACATGTTGTGGAATAAAGAAATATTCTTTATTAAAATGGAAGGAAATAACTGCTGCAAAATGCTTGGTCATGTAATTGGTACTAGCAGAAAAGTAACACAGCAAAAATGCATATGCTGTGGATTGAATTAGCAATGGAAGAGGAGGACGAGGATAATATAACTTATACCCATGTGCCTCTATAAGAAGTAGTCACTAAAAGTCTCCTAAGGAATATTCTGTTTTACAGATTCTGCCTCTTTTATATTCAGGAGGGCTTTATCTGAATTCTTTTATTCATTTTTCATGCTCTACCTCAATCCTAATATTCTTTGGGGGACAGATATTCCTAGAAATTCATATGTGCACAAAATAGCTCATAGACCTTTTTCAGTCCAGACACATTTGATGAGCTCATGTTAACCCTAGATCCTCCCCATGGAAAAAAAATGCATACACAACATACAGTCTCAAGAGTTCCAGTCCAGGAATGGACTGGACATCCACAGCCAGGGGTTACGAACTCTGCTTTAAAATGCCATACAGTGATCGCCCCCAATGTCTGTAGACACAGGAAAAAGAGTTGGCCATCCCCTTTCTTAGGCAGCAATGCATGGCACAGAGTCAAAGGTCTGGAAAATGACTGTGGGAGGTGGATGAAAAAGTAGATATGACTTGAGCCAAATACAGAAGGAAAATTCTTCTCTTTATTTCTATTCAAGTTTTTCAGTACAAAATGACATGTGGAAAGTGTGTGTTTCCTATCTTCCAGCCAAAATTACTTTAATTCCAAAACAAAGGTAAATAGACGCAAAATGAAAAAAAAAAATTATCTTGGAAAATCCAGGAGTTTGTTGTATATTGTGATAGTCACTCAGTCATGTCTGACTCTTTGCAGTCCCATGGACTGTAACTCACTAGGATCCTCTGTCCATGGAATTCTCCAGGCAAGAATACTGGGATGGGTTGCTATTCCCTTCTCCAGGGGATCTTCTCAACCCAGGAATCAAACCCTGATCTAGCCGCATCACAGGCAGATTTTTTACTGAGTCAGCAGATAATTTGTTTTTAATTGCAAGTAATGACTTGACTTTATTCTTGAAACATGTTCCTGAAAAGCTTAGTATAGTGAAAACTTTTAGATGGATCATAGCAATTCTGATATTAAAGGACTTGTACGGTGAAAACTTTTGTAAAGTAAGTGATCATCTCCTGATTTATCAGTTTTGTAAACCCAAATTTTCAATACTGTGTTGGCTTAAGTTTTTAAAATTATAATGTACTGTAATAAAATAAGACTCATTATTTGTGCTTTGATTTCATTTCCTAAACATAGTACATCCAATTAGAAATAAATTAGAAACTGTGAATAATGAATTAAATTGTATTCACTGTATTTCTTTGCTCCCTCTATATTTTCTTTTTATATTAAGCAATTACTTTCATTAAAATCTTCTCTAAAATTCAAATATTTACCCATGAATTGATTATTCCTGGGTAAATTACAATTTAAACTATATCAATTGGAAATTGTATTTGTAGGTTTGAATGAAAAAATAAAAATGAATCTAACGTGTTAGCTTCCATTGCTTCTTCAGAAAAGAGGTCACAGCTACAATGATCAAATCAAAAGCCATTTTTATCAAAAAGCAAAATTAAAATGCAAAATTCTAAATACCAATGACATCCTTTCTGCCTATTTTATTTTTCTGAATTTTTGATGAATCAATTTCAGCCATAAATTATGAATACTTTAGCAAACTGAAAATGCCTTTTAAATGTTAATTATTTTGAATATTAATCCTTATTAATTTCAGCTTTGCTAATATCAAAAAGAAATTATACCATGTGAAATTTTTGTTGCATAATGCACCACATTTAAGTGTATTTTTTATCAGTCTGAAGGTTCTGCATGTTATTAATGTCTCCTGAATAAGATTCTACTTTGTTCAGAGGAATCTGCATGGAAGTGTTCTGGAGAAAACCGTCCTGAAAACACAAAGCAAGCATCATCTGCTGTCCAGCACAGCTGTATTAAGAGTGGCATGCATTCTTCTATTTACATGCTGTTTCTTTGCCACAGATGAAGCCTCTGAGAAAAATACACATGAAGATAAGATCACAAACCCTGACTCTCAAAATCCGACAGCATCAACTGGAGCAAAACCAGAGCAGAAGGAAATGGGGACATGGAAAGAAGACCCGGTCAGGTAAGAGCTCACTGAAACACCTGACTCTGCACTCTGAAATTCAAACAGCTCATCCTCATGGAAACGACTGAGCGCCTTTCACACTTGCCCGGTCCTCACTCTAGCTGAGCACAGGCCGGGGGACTACAGCCCCGGCGCAGGGGACCCGGCCGGAGCCACAGGGTGGTTTCTGTCTGCCCAGCTCACTGTTCCTTAGCAGCCCGCCAAGGCCGCGAACCAGGATCCTTAGGCAGCCAGTTGGCCACAGTCCACAGCACACCAACAAAAACCTTGTAGTCACATGTCTGAGTCCTTAATATCATCTTGCCAACAGCCTACATATTGACGAGACTTGAAATTTTTTAAAGGATTTGAACAGAATGTATGATTCTTCTCTGAATTCACAAAGAAATAGCTACTTCAATACTGCAAACATTTTATTGTTCCAGGAGATTATTATTTCCTTTCATCTGCTAAAGAAAGTGTGATATGATAACCAAGAATAATTACAGAAAGAGATAAGCTTTATGCCACTGAAGGAATACAGTCATATAAATACTTCCCACA
>SJYW01018543.1:102344-172185 GCA_006410735.1 Raphicerus campestris | reverse complement strand
CAGAACAAGTGCCTCTCTGGGCTTCAGCTGTCCATCTGGAAAGAAGCACCTTATCCGTGGAGAGAGGGTGAGGTAAGTGGGTTTCCCGTCCAAAGCTCACTAGGAATTGCCAATTTCTATCGCCTGTCTCTACTCTTGCAGCCTTTTCTGCTACTTGGACTTCTTAACCACTGCATTGTGAGAAGTGTCCACTGTCCATAGCTGAGACACTCTCAGGAGTGCAGAGGTAGGATGAGGGATGGTCCCTACCCAAAGTCCATGAAGCCCAAGGCCTGGAGGAATTCATGTCACACCATCACTGAGGCAGATGTTATACACTGATGGCACTTCTTTTCATTTAATTGTTTTTATTTTATATTGGAATGCAGTTGATTTAAAATGTTGTGTTAGTCTCAGGTATGAAGCAAAGTGATTCAGATATACATATATATATACACATATCCATTCTTTTTCCATACAGGACACTTGTAGGATTTTGTGTGTGTGTGTATATTTGTTCTTTTAATTTTTAAAATTTTTTTATTGAAGGATAATTACAGAATTTTGCTGTTTTCTGTCAAACCTCAACATGAATCAGCCATAGGCATACATATATCCCCTCCCTTTTGAACTTCCCTCCTATCCCCCTCTCCATCCCACCCCTCTAAGTTGATGCAGAGCCCCTGTTTGAGTGNACAGAATTTTGCTGTTTTCTGTCAAACCTCAACATGAATCAGCCATAGGCATACATATATCCCCTCCCTTTTGAACTTCCCTCCTATCCCCCTCTCCATCCCACCCCTCTAAGTTGATGCAGAGCCCCTGTTTGAGTGTCCTGAGCCATACAGCAAATTCCCATTGGCTATCTGTTTTACATATGGTAATGTAAGTTTCCATGTTACTCTTTCCACACATCTCACCCTCTCCTCCCCTCTCCCCATGTCCGTAAGTCTATTCTCTATGTCTCTTTCTCCATTGCTGCCCTGTAAATAAATTCTTCAGTACTATTTTTCTAGATTCCGTTTATATGCGTTAGAGTACGGTATTTATCTTTCTCTTTCTGACTCACTTCACTCTGTATAATAGGTTCTAGGTTCATCCACCTCATTAGAACTGACTCAAATGCATTCCTTTTTACACTTGTAGGATTTTTAAGGAGGAAAAGAAGAGAAAGAGTCCTCTTGCTTGAATTGTAAGCCTCTTGTCACCATATAAAATGCAAGAAGCACGCCTCCTTTTGTAGAATTTCCAAACTCATTCAGTTGGTTCGGTTGTATGGGGGAGACTTTCTAGAAAGAGCAATACTATGCTAGCTTCATTCATCACCAGGTATCACCTCACATCAAGGGTTCACTCTGCAGATAGCACTTAAGATCCAAGAAAGAACAGAAGGCAGTTTCTCCCTGGAAGCTACAAGTTCTGTGTCACTGGAAATTACTCGCCAGCAATCGTCAGCTTCAGCAGCCTCCAAATCGTGCTGTATGCTTCTGAAGTGTAATATTTTTTTCTGAACTGGCCAGGTTGTGAAATATAGGTTGCTTTTGGAAAACAGGTGTCTACCCTGCTACCCTCAGTTTTCAGCCGTGAAACTATTTGACAAACCTCACAACATGGATTGCAGAATCTAGTCAAGAGGCTGAGTGAGACTCTTGCCAGGATTGAGAGAAAGTGTTTTGCATCTGACAGCCCTCATCAGATGCTGGGTCCAGACTGAACGCTGGAGCTGAAACAGGAAGATAGTGTTCTGAAAGAGGGGCCACTTTCAGGACTCACCCAGGAGGCTGGGTGTCAATCATCTATATACCAATGAAAATTTTTAAAATTAAAAAAAAATTTTAATAAAAAACTGAAAATAAAAATCCCTGAAATCCAGCTGCAAAGGCCAGTCTCTATGCCGCTGAAAGACTGTTCCGTCCCTTCATACTGTTTATGTGGACTGCTGCTTATTCTTCAAGTCTCCAAAACTTTAATACCTCAGCCTCTGCTGGGTCTATGCTACCAATAGCTGTTTTTCCTGATCAAGTTGACCAGCACTATTGCCTGTTCCATTCTAAATACTCTTCTTGCCCTTTCAGTCTCTCCTGTTCTCCTCTTTTCTCTTGCTCTCTCCATTACACACACACACACACGCACACACACACGCACACATGGACTGCTCTCCTCGGAACTCGGAGAGGATTTGGGGAGGATGAAGTGACCTGCCACCGTTGCTAATAGGTCAGATCAATATCATGTCAGGCGCCCCATCCTTCTTCATTTTCTCATCATGAGGCGATCGATAGCCTTGCCTGCCTGTAAACCTTTCCCAGAGGCTCCGCACTTTTCATTCCTCCGTGTTGTTTTCAGGGCTGAACCTCTTCTCTCTAAGACGCTCAGGACCAGAAAGGAGGAACTGATCCTAAATTCACGCTCGAGGGGCTCACGTTCACTGCCGTGTTGCCCCCGTGGCACGTGGGTGTTCACAGGTGTATGCAAATAAGTACCTGCTCTGTGGGCACCCATGAGCATCTATTTCCTAAATGTAAGGAGATCAATAGCATTACTTTCCTGCACACCTTGGGGAATGTAACCTACCAGAGAAGGAACAAAGTGCAGAAGGATTTATTCATCCCTATAAATTAAAGTCTTATGGAAAAACTCCTTTGCACTAATGAAGAGCCGCAGCTGGCAAATAACATGACCTGGTTTCCAGGGATGCTATTCAGTCCATTTACAATGTTCGGTCTGGATCCCAAAGCTTCCTGCTCTGGTGAAGGGCATGTGGAAACGCCTCTGAGCTTACACAGCACAAGCACGTCAGTATATTGTGGCCTGAAGAGATAGAATGTTCCCTTTGGGGCTTCCCTGGTGACTCAGCAGTAAAGAATCCGCCTTCCAATGCAGGAGACACAGTTTCCATCCCTGGGTCAGGAAGATCCCCTGGAGGAGGAAATGGCAACCCACTTCAGTATTCTTGCCTGGAGAATCCCACGGACAGAGGAGCCTGGTGGGCTACAGTCCACGGGGTCACAAAAAGTCAGACACCACTGAAGTGAGTGCAACGCATACAGTAGTGTACCTCTGATACTCCCAAACTTCTAACTTACCCAGTAACCTCTTATTTTCCCTTTTGTAACCATAACTTTGTTTTCTATGTCTGTGAGTCCATTTTTCTTTTGCAAATAAACTCATTTCTATCATTTTTTAGATTCCACCTATAAGTGATATCACATGTTATATGTTATTTGTCTTGGTCTGACTTCACTTAGTATGATCATCTCTGGGCCCATCCGTGTTGCTGCAAATGGCATTATTTCATTCTTCTTCACCGCTGAGCCGTCTTCCGTGGTATAAATGTTATGCATCTTCTTTATCCACTCATCTATCAATGGACGCTTAGATTGCTTCCATGTCTCCGCTACTGTGAGTAGTGCTGTTTCAGGAGCTCTTCTGAGTCTCTGCTCTGTCCTCTGACAATCGCTGTATGTGAAAGTTCACAGAGACTTATTGTGGGAATGGAATGGAGGTCTGTCTTGGCCAGGGGTCCCTTTTAGAAGAGAAATAGTACTCCTTGGAGAGTCAGTTCAGTTCAGTTGCTCAGTCATGTCCGACTCTTTGCAACTCCATGGACTTGAGCACACAGGCTTCCCCGTCCATCACCAATGCCCAAAGGAGGGTAACTTTAGGTATTAACGCTATAAGGTGTTAATGTTATCAGAGCTGATTTTGAATGACTGGGAGTGAGTAGGTATTGATGCTCGATGAGAGTGTGCAGAAAGTAGAGTTGAAAGAGAAGGGGAGGAGAGAACGGTGATGCAGGGAAAGCAAAATGAGATAGGACACTGGCCAGAGAGAGAGACTAGACTTTCTGGCTTTGTCATAAAGACCAGGATTTGAGTCTTGGCTCTGTGTCCCGCGAGCTATGGCCCATGATAAATTCCTTAGCCTCTCTGAGGCAGCACTAGGAAACTCTTCAGTTCTGTAAGTGAGAGATAAAGCTCCGGGCTGTTGTGAAGATTAGAGTTAATGTTTATGGTGTACAGTGCCCAGGGCCCAGGAGGTGCCAAGAACCTGGCTTTTCCTTCCCTGGAGGGACTCATGAATGCTCTAAAGTCAGACAGGAGGTGGAAATGTTGATGCCAAAAATGCCCATTGGTTGGGGGATGCTGTCAAGTCCTCTTGTATCTCATTCATTCACCAAATAGCCCCTCAAAAATTACAGGAAGACTCTGACCCCATTTCTACAGAAGAAACAAGAGCTAAGACACGGCTCTAGGTATAACAGTCTTCCCTTCTTTCTCCTGAATCATTCATTTCTCCACTAGAACACTGTCGTCATCATTGGAAACATGCCCCTGTATATCCACCCCATATATTTTTTCTTGACCCTTATTTCTTCCCTACTTCTCAACCCAGTATTAGTCTCCTCTTTGCAGCAAAAATCTTAGAATTGCTGTCACAAAGCCCTCTCATTCTCTTCTCCCTGAAGGCCATTCCCCTCAGATGTTTATCTCCAGCACACCCTGGAAATGTCTCTTGACAAAGACACCAATAACTTTCGTGTTGCTAAATCTACGAGTCAGTTCTCTCCCAGCATCTCACTCAGCACATCAGCTGCATTTGACCCAGTGGATCACGTCCTCTCCCTTAATGGATGGTCTTCTTTTGGTTCCCAGGATTCCCTACTTTCTGCTGTGATCCAATGTCAAAGCTGTTTCTTGGTACGTTAAGTCCCCTACCTTCAAGTTGTGAATTTTCGAAGATGCAAATGTATGTTCCATCAGAATCAGGCGTGACTGACGTTGCATTTTGCCCTCTGTCTCTGCCTGCTGACGATCCTTCAGCTCTACCATCTCTTTGCAATCTCTACCACCTCCGCTCCTTTCCCCAGTCAGTAACTCTACTTGCCTGTTCACTGGGTGCCAGCCCCTGGATACCAGCTGTTATGTTGTCCTACTGTGCTTTGCAAGGAACTGTACTGTAAGATTAGAAATGTTTTCTTTATTTTAGAAAAGCCTTCTATTGTTTGTGTGAAAACTATTATAAACCTATTACCCTGTAGTACTAGATACCTGATTGTATTAACTTGGTGCCTAGGCTAACCTTACTGGAGAAGGAAATGGCAACCCACTCCAGTATTCTTGCTTGGAGAATCCATGGACAGAGGAGGCTGGCAGGCTTTATAGTCCATAGCATCGCAGGAGTTGGACACAACTTAGCTACTAAACCACCAGGCTAACTTCACGGCTTCCCTGGTGGCTCAGACAGTGAGAAGAATCCTGTAATGCAGGGGATCTTGATTTGACCCCTAGGTCGGGAAGATCTCCTGGAGAAGGGAATGACAAAGCACTCCAGTATTCTTGCCTGGAGAATCCCATGGACAGAGGAGCCTTCCATGGCCAGCTACAGGCCTTGGAGTCACAAAGAATTGAACACAACTAATCAACTAACACCTTACCTTACCTGAAGGCTAAATTTGTTGGATTTCCAAACACATTGGACTCACAGACCAACTCTTGGAATGGAACTCGTTCACATGTAGGGGACTTTGTATGTGATGGCGTTGGCTTGCTTTTCCTTTTCTCCCCCAATGTTTAAGGATGGACAGGCCCAGGCTCAGTTCTTTGTCCTCTTAGCCTATTTGCTCTCACTCTCTTGATGATCGCATCCAGCCTCAGGCTTTATGCCATCGTCTGAGCTGCTGGCTCTCTGCTCTCTCCAGTCCAGGTCCTTTGTCTTCTCCAGCAGTCAGGCGCTGCAGACTCCAACCCCCAGGCTCCCTTGCTGGCTTCCTTCTGATTGATTGGGAAGACAGCAGGATGTGCTCTTTTCTCAGCTCTTCCTCTCACTGGGTTTCAGAACTGCTCTTCTTTCCCCATTTCTCCTTCAGTCCTGAGAATGGTAATGGCTTGGCTGCTCCATGGGGTCTCAAAAGAGTCAGACACAACTTCAAGACTAGAACAACAAGCAAATGGAGTCTAGCCTTTAAAAATCATGGAACCCTCTACTGTATGCTTGTAATTTATATAATATTGTACAATAACTAGACTTCCATTTTTAAAACTATTTTTTGTTTTAAAAAAGTGAGTTCAAGAGTTTCCTGGCAGTCTAGTGGTTAGGATTCCTGGCTTTCAATGCCGTGGCTTGGGTTTCGATCCTTGGTCAGGGAATTGAGATCCCACAAACCATGCAATGTGGAAAAAAAAAAAAAAAGAGTTCATGTCGTGTCAGTCACTTCTCTGCTCAAGACCCTGCAAAGGTCACCCATTTCCCACCAACTAAGAGCCGAATCCCTTACAATGGTCCAGGAGGCCCTTCGTGGCTGGCGTATCCCTCCGTCTCTGCCATGGCTGCACTCCAGCCATGCCAGCCACTCTGTCCCCCGCCATTCTTCTGATATCCAAGAAGCCTCCATTTTTAAGGCTTTCACACTGTTCAGGCCCTCTGTCTATTTTCCCCTTTCACATGTGCCTGACTAGTACCTTCACTCCCTTAAAGTTTGGTTTTCAATCAAATATCACCTTCTCTGTAAACCTGAGGTTATCCTGATCATATTTAAAATTATGTAGCCATCCTCTTGGAGAAAGAAATGGGAACCCATTTCAGTATTCTTGCCTGGAGAATCCCAAGGACAGAGGAGCCTCATGGGCTGCCATCTATGGGGTTGCACAGAGTCGGACATGACTTAGCAGCAGCAGCAGCAGCAGCAGCAGCCATCCTCTATATTCCCAAAGTCCCTTCAACACATTTTTCTTTCCTCATAAGACTTACAGCTTGATAACCAATATAATATTTGGTTTTTATTAGGTTTACTTTTGTTTTTATTTTGTAATTAATTTTTATAATTTGTTATCATAGTGTAAATAGATAGGGTAGGGGGTCTCCAGAGAAAGAGGGCCAGGAACGGATTTCTTGACAGAAGAGAAGCCATTTTTGGCCTAAGCCATTTTGGGGTTGAAGTCTGACCACAGTGCTTGTCCTTAACAGGTCTCAGTAGTTAATGATCTTAAAGGAACCAAAGAAGGCAGAGGGAAATGACAGTTATCAGGCAACAGATGCAGCAAGAGCAAAAATCATATGCCAGTTGTAAAGACTCCCATTTCTCTCACATCATCCCACCCTCACCTTCTCCCGCAGAGTCCAAAAGTCTGTTCTTTACATCTGCGTCTATTTTGCTGTCTTGCATTGATTTGAGAGAATAGCATTGAAACGTGTATATTACCATATATGAAAGAGATGACCAGCCCAAGTTCAATGCATGAAACAGGGCACTCAAAGCTGGTGCACTGGGACAACCCAGAGGGATGGGATGGGGAGGGAGGCGGGAGGGGGCTTCAGGACAGGGGTCACACATACACCCGTGGCAGATTCATATCAATGGATGGCAAAAACCACTACAATATTGTAAAGTAATTACCCTCCAATTAAAATAAATTAATTAAAAGCAAAATAGTAAAAAAAAAAAAAAAAAAGTCTCCCAGTTCTGTTTCAGTGGTAAAGATTGGCCTGAAGTATTCAACAACGAGATCAACTGGACCCTAAGGGAGGATGAAGTTGACCTTTCCTGACCTTCATGACTCCGATCAACTAAACCTCGAACTCTGTCAACCACCCAAGCCCCTTCATGAATATGCATGTGCCCGTAGCACAAAAATTTCCCCCATTTTTGCTGTCTGGGGAGATACTGCCTCCAGAAAGATCCCCAGTGTTCTCCTTACTTGTGGTAAGAAATCCTTCCTTTTCCCACTCTTTGCTTGACTGTGTCTTTTGGCTTCATACCCACCTAGAGGTGAATCCTGTTTGGGAGTAATAATACTTTGCATTATATTTTGTAATGTACTTACTAGGCTTTTTTTTTGTTTTTAATTGTGGCCTCTGCCATTATTTGAAGCTTTATGAGGACAGGAATCCTTGCCAACTTAACTAACTCACTAAAGCAATACTAGGAGCACAGAAGACACTCTAAATTTTTTTCTTTGAATGAATGGAAGATAAGTACGTTGAGAAAGCTTACTATGGGAAGATCTGTCACTTGAAGCCCTATCTTCTCCCACCCCTGGGTTCCTTTACCTGCATTATATACTCTGTATACAACGTAGCCTTCATTGTACACACGCCATGTGATGTAGCCTTTGCTGTGTACTCTCTGTAGGAAGTAATCTTCAACAGCAGAGCATCGTGGTTAAGGAGAAGGATCTAGAAGCAGATTGGAAACCATGTAACCCAGACTGGGACTTAAACCCACTGTCTTTTATCTGAGATCACACACAGGGTCTCAGGACTTAATGAAGCTCAGGTTCCTGATGTCTCATCACAGAAAGAATTTAGTAAAAACAAAGTGATAGATGCTGCTGCTGCTAAGTCGCTTCAGTCGTGTCCGACTCTGTGCGACCCCATAGACGGCAGCCCACCAGGCTCCCCCATCCCTGGGATTCTCCAGGCAAGAACACTGGAGTGGGTTGCCATTTCCTTTTCCAAGGCATGAAGGTGAAAACTGAAAGGGAAGTCGCTCAGTCATATCCAACTCTCAGCGACTCCATGGACTGCAGTCTACCAGGCTCCTCCGCCCATGGGATTGTCCAGGCAAGAGTACTGGAGTGATAGATAAGAAGTGGTTTTATCTGGAGAGGAACACACTCCACAGACAGAGTGTGTGGGCCATCTCAAAAGGTGAGAGTGGCACCAGGCTATGCGGTTGTCAGTTTTTATAAAGGTGGGACATTTCATAAGCTAATGAGTGGGAGGAGTATTCTAGGAAATTCTGGGAAAGGGGGGAGGATTTCCAGGAATTGGGCCACCTCTCACTCGTCAGCCTTGGAACCATCATGGAGCCTCTGGGTATTTAGCATGCTGGCGTGTTACAGTGGGCATGTGCTCAGGCTCAAGGTCTATTGGAAGCCTTGTCTGCCATCAGAGACTTCGTTGGGTCTAACCATTTCTGTCGTATCCCATGGTTACACCATTCTTTTAAAGGTTGTGCCCTGCCCCTGTCCCTCCTGTTTCAGACTGAAAGAGTTTTGATCCTTGCCTTGCTTTGTAGCTGGACGAGTTACTTAACCTCTCTTAAGACTCATTTTGTTCATCTGTAAAATAAAGTAACAGTGTTGCAAGTCTTAGGGTTATTATAAGGGATAAGACAGAAGCATGTGTGTGGTATATACATTCCACTTGACAATATTCCTGGATCACAGCAAATACTATGAAGAAGGCAGAGGAGAAATTTTGCAGGTGTGTGGGAGTTGAAATGAAATCCTGTTCCTATTTCCAGCCATCCAATGAGGAGAGGACCATATTTAAACCTGAAGATTCCACTGTTCCCTTAACACTTGACCTTTGGAAGTTATCATTTCTGGGATCAGCATTCAGCCTCCAAACAAGCTAGAGGCTTTATAAAACCTTATTCTTGGGGAATAATCCATTTATGTTCTTCCCAGCCTTGGGAACTAGCAGCATTGGTTTAAATTCTAAGACATTTCTTCCTGTATCCTGAGACTATTTTAAACCAGATAGAAAAGAGTTTAAAGTTAAGCAAGTTATCCCCAACAAGGGATTGAGAGAGGCCTTTGGCCAGCTGCCTTAATATGTGAGCCTATGGCCTGAGTTGAACCCTGAACTCAAGTACCCACTGGTCCTGCCGCCCTGGATATGTACCATCCATACTTAGTCCCTCCTGGTCACTCCACAGCTGAGCTCTGCCTTGAGCTCAGACCAAGTGTCAGAACCCAAGCCCCTGCCTAACCCTTGCAAATGTCTCTTCCAAGAATTCCTGCCCTCTTAGAATACTAACTGCTGGCTCTTTTTCCAGATGAGAAGTCCACACAGAACCACTGCCATCATCTTTTCCTGGGGGCTCTGTGGAGAGTGCTGACCCAGCCACACCTTGGACAGCCTCGATAACAGCACCCCCTCTAAGTCACTGATCATGACCTTTGAGACTGACCAATTTCCACAGCTTGGTATAAGCCCCAGACTTCCCTCTTCCACTCTTTTTTCTACTTATATCCAATAGTCCCACCCAGGTTGGATGAAGGGAAAAAGAGCTGGACAACCACTCATCCTAATCTGAAAAGGACATTATAATATCACTGCAATAAATAGGAATTATGATGCCAATTAACTCAGGTTTCCATGGGGACTTATTAGAAAACTGGTAAAATTTTAATTGGTCCTGCCTTCCAGGCTACCCTTGCAGGTAAATTAAAATAAAAAATTATAAATTAAATATTTCCATGTTGCAAGTACAAATCTTAGATAAATTAGATGCTGGTCTTCTGCAATTGGCCTACAAGATCTAAATTCCAAATCAGAAGAAGGCATGCTATAATCCTGTTGGCTGAGCTTTCTTCACAGTCCAAAGTTAGCTTCAGACAGTGGAAGTGAATTATTAGGGAGATCTTTTTGAAATATTTATTAATAGAAACATTAATTATATGTTTCCAAATAAACATATCAGCAAATAAATGTCATAGTACAAAGGTTGAAATGTTACAAACATTAACTTGGAAAGGCANGAAAACCCCTAGACCATTCAGGCATGACCTAAATCAAATCCCTTATGATTATACAGTGGAAGTGAGAAATAGATTTAAGGGACGAGATCTGATAGATAGAGTGCCTGATGAACTATGGAATGAGGTTCGTGACATTGTACGGGAGACAGGGATCAAGACCATCCCCATGGAAAAGAAACACAAAAAAGCAAAATGGCTGTTTGGGGAGGCCTTACAAATAGCTGTGAAAAGAAGAGAGGAGAACAGCAAAGGAGAAAAGAAAGATATAAGCATCTGAATGCAAAGCCATACACTTTGTCCAAGTGAATTTTATAACGTGAGGAGATGCTGCTTTAAAAGTAGTAAGTTGTCCAATGGAGCTTTGAGATCATGTGATTATGTAGAAATTTTCACTACCAAAGCTATCCAAATTCAAGAAACACCTCTTTGACATGCAAGTCATTTAGTTACATTCCAGCTTATATACTTTGGCCTTTCCAAGGAGGAATTCTTCTTCTTGTCTCTCCTCATTCACTTCCTTGGGTCTTCTTATCCACCAATGACCTCCCCGAATGTGTCATGTAACTTTGATGTGCTGATAACTTCCGAATAAGTATTTCCAGTGCAAACTCTTTCTTTAGCTTCAAATTGTCTATATGACATCTTTACATGGATGTAATCCATGCCCTTCAATGCTGACCTTTTGCCCAAACCTCACTTATCCTCCTTAAATTTTGATTCTGGGGAATCTAACTGATCACTCAGTTCAGCAAACCTGAGAAGCGTAATGGTCACCCCCTCCAGTCCCCCACACCCAAACAATTCCTTCCTGTATTGAACAGTGTTGACTTACTACACTCCCACTTTTACTTCCCCCATTTCCAGAAAATTCTGACTTTGTTCAGCTTTCTCCCCTCTTCCCCACTCCCTTGCTTCTTTGGAGGTGAATCTGACCATCAACTTTAGGAAAGTCCTGGTTGGTTTAACAGTCATCCTATCCCTCTTGCCTGTGGTTGATTTTTAGGGCTGAGCACATGGCCCAATCATGCAAGAATCAAAGAGAAATTCATTAGGAGCAATCAGGAAAGTTTGTCCCTGTTTGCTGGGCAAGTTTCTAAAAATGATCCTTTCTCTGGATGGTGTCGTACGTGGATAGATAATAGGTCTGAAATTGCTGTAACTATCTTGCTCTCATCTAGAGAATAAAATTGACACAAGTGTGCATACAGGAATTTACCAGGTGGTCCAGTAGCTAAGACTCTGAGTTCCCAATTCAGGGGACCTGGGCTCCATCCCTGGTCAGGGATCTAGATCCCATACATCATAACTAAAGATCCTGAATGCTGCAATTAAGTCCCAGCACAGCCAAATAAATTAACTGATTAAAAAGTTTAAAAAATGAAAAAGTGATCATAGAAAATGAAGTGGGCATGCAGAGTCATAGTCCCTGGAAGCCTCTCTTGAAGTCTACCCGCTTTCTGGATTTAATATCTTATGAGCAAACAACTGTTGAGGCTAGTGTGTGCTGCTTATTTTCCTATTATTTGCTGCAAAAAGCTCCTTAAATGATGCATCATGCCCCCACGAATATCTAATATCTATCTCCCCATCACTGTCTCCACGGCCACTGTCTTAGTTCTAGCTTTCATCATTTCTCACTTGGATTAATAAAACAATCTTCCCAACTGGTGTTGCTGCCTCTAAGCTCAATCTGCAGCAATCTATCCTTTCCAGCTGCCAGAGTGATCATTCTAACAGAAGGAAAAAAAAAAAAAAAGAAAAAGCAATCTGCTTATCTCAGGGCTCCAGCTAAAAATATAAATCTCTTCAGATTTATCCTTTTTCAACTACCACTTAATGCAAAATGACCTTATTGTTTACACCTATTTAGAAAGCTCTAGAAAAGTGTGGCAGTAGAGAATGAATCAGCCTTATTCAAGGTCAAGACCCAAGTTTTAGACAGAAGCCCTAGTGACCAGAAGGTAAAGTAATCTCTTGGAATGACTCTGGTCTAGCTTGAGTAAGTCTCTCAATGTGGGCAGAAGCTAAGGCATGTAGACCCACAGGTCTTTTTTAAGGTCAAGATCAAGGCATGTTCCAATTATAATGTGCTGTTTTAATCAACATCCTGGAAGAGCAGGGAGCTGCTCTGACAATGTTAAAAGCTTAAGAAGTGTTCAGCTCCCACCTTCTTCTCTGCCAGCTCCCCTAAATGTGGACCGTACAAATCAAATCATCCGGAGCAAACAGAAGGCTCAGGAATGCCAGGGTAGAAGGTACGCAGGTTGGCAAACAGAAAATTGGAAGTGCTTTCATGATGGCATCCTAGATGTTCTCTTCAATGATAATAGATCTTTGCTTTCAATAACAGAGCCTTGTTTTGTCATCCTGCAGTCTCAATAANGCTTAAGAAGTGTTCAGCTCCCACCTTCTCCTCTGCCAGCTCCCCTAAATGTGGACCGCACAAATCAAATCATCCGGAGCAAACAGAAGGCTCGGGAATGCCAGGGTAGAAGGTACGCAGGTTGGCAAACAGAAAATTGGAAGTGCTTTCATGATGGCGTCCTAGATGTTCTCTTCAATGATAATAGATCTTTGCTTTCAATAACAGAGCCTTGTTTTGTCATCCTGCAGTCTCAATAACCACTTAACCTTCTCTTCTATCCAAGAAGATCATATTTTCAACAGGAGTTTTCAGGCTCCTAAATATAGAATCCTGATGTTCTGGCTTTATATCCTCAATGCATCATTTTGGAGGTAGGTCTTTGAACCCAAACTGGGGCAAGCAGAGGACTTCCCGGGGAACTTTGGAACTACAACCAGCAGCGCGTGCTGATCTCTGTTTTGATGTCTAAACTGTATGCAGTAAAGCTATTGGTGTTTAAGTTTCCTGCCCTCTAAACTGAAAAAGCTGAGAATGTAGGTGAGGAGCTGGCGAGAGAGACAAATCCAAAGAGAAACGGAGAGGAGAGATGAGAGGCACGCCTGTCTTTTCTGATTATAGTCACTTCTAAGACTTGACGCTGTTTCTGTCCTTAGGCTCCCGGAGACACTACAGTTCTTTATAGCAAATAATTCTCCCCCTTCATCTTCTCTGTCTCTTCGTTCTTGCTTAAGCTGTTTCTACTTGACATTTATGACACTTGAAAGCAAAATAGTGCTAACTAAGAAGCCCAACTGCTCTCTCTCTCTCCATTTAACTCCGTGTCGCTCAGGCTCCAGGCAAGGGCACTGTGGTTCTGCAGATCACTCCACCTGGCTCCCTGTTTCTTCCGAGCTGACCTTCTCTCTCATGCCTTCAGTCATGCCTTTGCTCACGATTCTCCTCTGATTCTTTCCTAAAATTTCTGTGTCCCCTACTTATCACTACTTCTCTGATGTCTTTTTCAAGTCTTCAGACTTAAGTGAAGTGCCCAGTGCATATAACTCTAATAGCTCTATCATTATTCTTTTATGTTGCTGTTTAGTTGCTAAATCATGTCCTACTGTTTGTGACCCCATGGACTGCAGCATGCCAGGCTTCCCTGACCTTCACCATCTCCCGGAGTTTGCTCAAGTTCACTTCCGTTGTGTTGGTGATGCTAGCGAAGCGTCTCATCTTCAGCTGCCCTCTGCTCCTTTTGCCGTAGATCTTTCCCAGTGAAGTAAGGTGAAGTTGCTCAGTCATGTCCGACTCTTTGCGACCCCATGGACTATAGCCTGTCAGGCTCCTCTGGGTCCTTGGGATTTTCCAGGCAAGATTACTGGAGTGGAGCAGCATCAGGGCCTTAAAAAATATTTAATATTTTTATTGCACTCTTTAATATTTATTTATTCATTTTATTTTAGTGCGTTGGGCCTTAGTCATGGCACGTGGGCCCTTCTGTTGCGGTGCACGGATTCTCCAGTTGTGGTGTTGGGGCTCAGGACTGTGCTACGTGGATGCTCTAGTTGTGGCCACCAGCTTAGTGGGACAAGGGACCTTAGTCCCCCAACTAGGGATTGAACCCACATCCCCTGCATTGCAAAGTGGATTCTTAACCACTGGACCACCAATAAAGTCTCTCTATCATTACTCTTTAAATGCTCGGTTGTGCTGCCCTGCTAACTGCAGAGCTGAGGTCTTATGAGAACTTCATCTCTCTTTCTTTCTGCAGCTCCTAACAAGGCATTTATTTGATAAATAGTTCTTAACTGGATAGTTAAATGAATCAATCAATCAGTTCAACAAATAAATTCTCTACNTTGCAAAGTGGATTCTTAACCACTGGACCACCAATAAAGTCTCTCTATCATTACTCTTAAATGCTCTGTTGTGCTGCCCTGCTAACTGCAGAGCTGAGGTCTTATGAGAACTTCATCTCTCTTTCTTTCTGCAGCTCCTAGCAAGGCATTTATTTGATAAATAGTTCTTAACTGGATAGTTAAATGAATCAATCAATCAGTTCAACAAATAAATTCTCTACAGCAACCTGAGTGCCTCTCACAAGCAAATTAGCAAAACTTTTAAAGATAAATAAGTTAAAGACACAATTTCTGGAAAACTGGCAAACACATGTACTGTCGGTGGAACTGCAAATTAGTGTGTCCCTTTTGGAAAGCAAAAAAAATAATGTACTGCATGTACCATAAAAGTGTCATATCTTGGGCCCAAACATGACAGTTTTTCCTAAGGAAACAATGTCATAAAACCAAAAGCATCAAAATACTCATGGCAGCAATGTATAATAGCAATACAATTAAAAGAGACAAATNAAAAAAATAATGTACTGCATGTACCATAAAAGTGTCATATCTTGGGCCCAAACATGACAGTTTTTCCTAAGGAAACAATGTCATAAAACCAAAAGCATCAAAATACTCATGGCAGCAATGTATAATAGCAATACAATTAAAAGAGACAAATTGTCATTTTAGTTCAAATTTAGTTCAAATTGTCACTTTTAGTTCAAATTATAGTTCAAATTTAGTTCAAATTATAGTTCAAGGTGATAAAATATTATATTTTATTTAAAATAAATGAAAACTGGAAATAAATAATATTTATTATGTGTTAAGTTTTTAAGAAGAAAAATTGTGAATGGACAAATTCAGGATGGTTTTTAAAATTTCAAAACCATTTTCAAGCCTGAAAAGTAAACAGGCAAAAATGCAGCAGTCGCATTAAAGCAATGGGATTATCAGTATTATATTGTCTTTATCAAAATTTTATTTTAATTGAAAAGATTTTTTTGGTGACAGTGTTTATTAAGCAGTGGGAAATGATTACTGTCCTTCGTGTTGTGAATTCTTCCTAGTCATTCCTGCAAAATCTTCTTCTGGATATGGTATGAACACATCTGCCTAGAAAGGTCTTGACCCATGGAATTCAGCACATTCAATTGCGGACCGTTCTATCAACAGTCACAGTTGGCAAATTTGCATCATGATTTATGGACATTTGCCCTAACAATTGCATGGGGATGTGAAGCAGCTGTTCACTCGCTCAGCTTTGGCTTTGCTAACAAGAGGTGGACAGCTGTGGTTAATGAAAAACAATTGCTAATAGATAATCCCAATTTAGCCTTGAAGCGCCTTTAGGTATGGCCAGTACATGGAGTGACTTTTCAATATAGATCCAGAACCTCATATGTATCCCCAGCCTCTCCTCAGACTCCACCTCCTGGACTGGACTCCTTGTAGGGGGATAGTTCCAGAAGGCCATCTGGGAGCATGTGCATGGGAAGGGCTAGGTTCGGGTTGNGTCTGCACATGCATGCTAAGTTGCTTCAGTCCTGTCTAACTCTGTGCAATCCTATGGACTGTAGCCCCAAAGCGTCTTAGAACAGAAGACGCTCCTAGCACTTGTATCACTTAGGAATTTACCAGAGTTTTAGGTGCTTAAATCAGGGATGGAATCAAAGACAAATATTAGAACAGGAGATGCCCTATTGTTTCTGCCACTTAAGAAGTTGCGAGGTATTAGGAGCCTTGTGCCAGGAACTGGGGGCAGAGTTGCTGTTGTTTAGTCGCTAAGTCATGTCCAACTCTTTTGCGACCCCGTGGACTGCAGCCCACCAGTCTCCTCTGTCCATGGGATTCCCCAGGCAAGACTATTGCAGTGGGTTGCCATTTCCTTCTCCAGGGGATATTCCTATCCAGGAATCGAACTCATGTCTCCTGTATTGGCAGCTGAATTCTTTATCACTGAGCCACCAGAGAAGCCCTGGAGATGAAGACCAATATAAAAATGTTATAATAATATTACACACAGGTTCAGCTGCTTCTCTCTAGTCGTAAATGATGTGTGTTCAGGAAAATGTTCACCTTGGTTTACCTGGAATAGTCCTGGTTTCACTAGTTGTCCTGGTTTAATTATTAAGAATGTTTCCCTTTCCTTCTCAAACGTGGCTCACATTGAGCAGTATACATATATTAGTCTTATCACCTCAAGAGGTCATTATAGAGACAGTCTAAGTTATTTCTAAAAGATTAATGGCATCATTTTGAAAGAAAGAAAGTTACACATCATTCTTAAGAGAAGCTAGAAGATACCCAGCCACTGGAGGTCATGCCCAGTGGGATGCTCAGACCTCAGGGAAGGGAGTGGGTAGCATGGATCCAGAGGGTCACTCAAACATGCTCGTTCCTCTCAGTCTGCTTCCTGCGTGTCCTTGGGCTTCCTGTCCTTGCCCTCTGTGCCCCAGCGTCTCACTGTAAAATGAGGAAGCCAGTAGCAGCATCTACTTCATACTTTCTTTGGGAAACACCAAGGTCTGAAGGTAGGTAAAAATGCTTTGAAAAGCCTGGAGTGAGAATTTGATAGATGCCCGGATCTGTCATCGGACTGGTAGTTGGATGTGACATTATCTGCCAATGAGACCCAATATATGGTNTGAAGGTAGGTAAAAATGCTTTGAAAAGCCTGGAGTGAGAATTTGATAGATGCCCGGATCTGTCATCGGACTGGTAGTTGGATGTGACATTATCTGCCAATGAGACCCAATATATGGTGGGTTGGTGGATCCTCTCTGAGTGGCCCATGCTTTTCCTTCCTGACACACATCTGGGAAGCCATTTCTTTACAAAAAAAGATTAAGACCCATACGTGCTTGCAGCTTTTCAATTGACCAAATAAAAACAAAGATCTCTTTATTAATAAGATGCACTTCCTTGGAGGCCCATTGGTTAAGACTCCACACTTCCAATGCAGACGGCATGGGTTTGATCCATGGTCAGGGCACTATGATCCCACATGCTGTACAGAGCAGCTGAAATAATTTTCTTTTAAAGAAAAAAAAAAATGAAGCTGTAGGTGTAGCACTTGACTACTCTGCCAAACCTGTGTCTTGGTGAACCTGTCTTCTCTGCTAGAAAGAGGTCTCTGGGAGAGTAAGGACTGTGTTTGACTGCTCACTGCCCACCCAATTCCTTATATCTTTGTATCTGACTTTGTACCTGACTCATAGCAAGAATGCAGTATTTTTGTAGAGGAGCTAGGAAATTTTTGCCAACTTAAACAGAGCTGTACTCTGGAACACAGCTGTGTGGTTATAATTTAATGGCTTTTACATTCCGCATTTCAAATTGTCTCACTGCAATCAAGTAGACCTTACCCGCTGAGCACCGATGTCCTTTCGTGGGTTGATACGGAATTAACAGTTAGCAGTTTGTGTAGGAATCTTCCAGCACCCAGCCTGGAGCAAAATGAAGGTTAGATCTAAGCTTGGAGAAAGGAAAGAAACAACAGCCTGACAGTTGGCAGAGAAGGAGAGCTTACTTTTAAAGATGACGTTAACATTATAACCCCAAGTTCTATTTTTTCCTTTAGAGGTAGTACATAAAATGGTTAAAAATCACCAACTCTGGGGATCAACTCCTGGGTTGTAACCCTGGCAATGGCACTTAACTTGCTTTAAAGCCTTGAGTGAACTGGGTTCCCTAGAAGCGCAAGTACAAGGCATAAAATGACATACTCTCGTGTTGGGGAGTTCATGACCCTGTTGAATACACAAGTGGAATAAAAGAGAGAGAGAGGAGAAACAGGAAAAGGTGGAGACTGAATACAAAGACAGACGGAGAAAGGAGGAGACCAAATACAAGGACGTGTGGGACTGGGCTGATCAGTTTCAGGGCAAGCTGGTTTCTCTGTTTTGCTGATCCTTTTAAGAGACTGTATGCAACTACCTCCCAAGGATTTGAAGAAAAGAATTTATCTGCAGTGTCTTAACTGCCATTGATCAAAGCTCACACCTGCTGGGAGTTAATTGCCCTGACCTTCTGCTTTGCCCATGCCTGAGTAACTAGTAGGTCTCACCCTGTAGAGACCACAGGGAACCCCAGGTAGGAACTAAGGATCAGGTAGCCCAGTGTGAGGCCGAGTCTGTGGGTTGTGCTCAGAAGCCACAGGAAAGGCTGAAAGAGCTGCTGCCAGTGGCCCGTTGGCCTGCAGGTGAAAATGCAGCGGCATCAGCGGCTGGGTTCTTTGGATGCTGAGGGCAGTGTTGGCTATCACTAGGGTGCTCTGACTAGACAGGGCCTGGACCTCCAGTGAGGCAGGGACTGAATCAAGTACCTTGCCTGGCCTTGATTGAACAAGTTAATACAGGGAATCTAATTTAGACAATGCCTGGCACAGAGAGAACATCATCAAATATTCGTCCCTGTATGTATCCAATTCTACCTTTCCCTGGCAACCTTTTCTCAGCTCTGTATGTTTCTTCTGAGGGATGGATTTGGAGGTGGAGCTCTAAGGTCTGAGTTTGGTACTGAACAGTGTCTCAGAGCATCAGCATCCCTCATGCCCTGCGCCTCATCCCCTGCCATGCACCTCGTCCCCTGCCACACCTGCTGATAGGATGCTCAAGGAAGAGAGAGAAACTAGACAAATCCCACCAAATAGACACCCAACTCGTCTCCACCTTGGTCCCAAGAGGTGCTCTGGAAGAAGTTACTGAGTTCTTATCATGGCAGATACACCCATTGGCTTGAGTGGGTTTCCTCCAATGGAGTTGTTCAAAAAAGTATCTACAAGAGGTTCAGAGACATAAGTGGGTGCAGCAATGCAAACTATTATATATAGAAAAGATAAACAACAAGAACTTGCTGTATATCAACGAACTACATCCACTCTCCTATAATAAACCATAATGGAAAAGAACATAAAAGGTATATATTATGTATCTGTGTACCTATATATAATATATACATAGAGAGAGTATAGTTGATTTATAATGCTGTTAATTTTTGCTGTATTACAAAGTGATTCTCTATAAATCAGTAAAAATTAACATAGCATTATAAATCAACTATACTTAAAAAAAAAAAAAAAAGAAAGAAGCATGGGTGTAACAAGGGCTTAAAGCAAAGTTTCCATAACCTGGGGGCTCTCTGGGCAAACCTAGCTTGCAGAAGTTTTTCATTTGGACTTTACACTGTTAGTGAAAATATTTCAATTTGACCCTCCTATAATGACTCCTCAAACTAAAGGCTATTCGAAGTTGCTGTCTATGTTGCAATTAGTAGAAACCAAGATTTAAACATGTTAAAACCAACATTTAAAATCATAATATCTTTTATAAAATTTCTCACTCATCACTTCCCTTTAAAAAGTAACCAGATGTTTGCATAACCTGAGCCTGAATTTCCATAGAGCAATAACTACTGGGAGTAGAATAAGGATTCTCCATGTTAGGACATACTTGCCCTAGTCCTTTCCACTCCATATTGTCTTGCCTGGCCTGTCTCACTCACCTATATTACATTCTACTGCATACATTTCAATTTTCAGCTCTGGACCTGAAGCTCTTTGGACTGAGATGGCCATTTATTACTGTGGGCTTCCCTTGTGGCTCAGCTGGTAAAGAATCTGCCTGCAATGTGGGAGACCTGGCTTTGATTCCTGGGTTGGGAAGACCCCCTAAAGAAGGGAAAGGCTACCCTCTCCAGTATTTTCGCCTGGAGAATTCCATGGATTGTACAGTTCCTAGGATCTCAAAGAGGCAGACACGACTGAGCGACTTTCACTTTCACTTCATTACAGACAAGCAGGCTCTAGGACTCTAAAGTACTTTATTTTGTTTATTTTGGTTGTCCCGCATCTTCTTTGTCACGCGAGGGCTTCTCTAGTTGTGGCAAGGGGACTTCATTGCCCTGCAGTATGCGGGATCTTAGTTCCCCGACCAGGGATCAAACTTGTGTCCCCTGCATTTGAAGGTGGATTCTTCACCACTGGAGCACCAAAGATGTCCCTCTAAAAGTACTTTAAAGATGAGCTGATCCAATTCCTGTAGTCCTGTGTCCACCTGCCAAACTTGCTCACTGGATAATTGTTTTGTATGGCTTTTGCAAAAATGGAATAGTTTTTTTTTGTTTGTTTCATTAATAATGTCATACATTTTCTGTGTTAAAAATGAAAAGCAGCATAGAAAAAGGAATCAAAATGAAAAGAAAGGCATATAGTCACATGATGTGGAGATGCACTAGAAATTTTGGCATAGATCCGTTGCAACTATTGCAGAAAAGCTCTCTAAGCTCCATTCAAATCCCCATAGCAAGTCTTTCTTCACCTTGGAAGCTGGAAATGTAAATTGCATGTTCTCAGACTCCGTTAAGCCTCAGGTTTGTCCTGTGATGCACCTGTCCCCAAGCCAAAGCCCCATCGAAGGTTGGAAAACGAGATAGAGTTGACGCGTTTGCTGTGTCTGCGGTTTCTCCTGACAGCAGTATAGTTGCTGAAGCACTAAAAGCAGTGGCACAGAAGCTGTGCTGTGTCTGGCCCACGTCGGTCACAAAACGCCGAGTGGCTGGTATGATGGCAGCTGAAGCAGTAGGTCTTCAGCCAGCAGCAGCTGCAGTAGCTTCTTGATGTGGGGGCTGATTGCAGTGGAGACAGCAGCTTTATTGGTGGCCTCTTTAACAATACTGGAAACTCAGGCTGGAGCCTGCTCCTCATAACTTTCCAGTGACTTGTAATCAATTGATTCCCGGTAAAATTCGTTTGTGCCTAAACCAGCTAGAGTGGATTCTGTTATGTGCAACTGAGTCCTAACTAGCAGTGTATTCTTCTGATTCTCGGCATATATCTCCTTCAGTGGAAACAAATAACAGAGATACTTCATGTAACTTTTACTTCTTGGAAAACTATAGTACAGTGGCACCTGCAGGACACTGACATTGTTACAATCTAACGATTTTATGCAGATGTCCCCTGTTTTGCATGCAGTTTTATGGATACATGCGTAGGTTGGTGGACTCATCACTGAAGTCAAGGTACAGAACAGTTGCAGCCCCACAAGAATCCTCATGTTACCTTTCTGTAGCCATATCCACACCCCCCCCAAACCCCTCACTAATTTTGGACCCCTTCACTTTCTAATCTGTTCTCCAGTTCTGTAACACTGCCATTGCAAGAATGCTTAATATAATATAATCACAGTATATGAACTTTTAAGTTTGGCATTTTAGGGCAAGGATTTCCTTTTGCTCAGTGTAATACATCATTGATTCATCCAAGTTGTTGCATATATCAACAGTTCATTCCTTTTTACTGCTGAGTTGTAACTCATGGTCTGGGTGTCTCATTTGACCTCTCACCCATTGAGGACACGTGGAGTGGGTTGTTTCCAGTGTTTGGCTATTATGAGTAAAGCTGCTGGGAACATTCATATGCAGATTTTTGTGTAAATGTAAGGCTTAATTTCACTGGGATAAATGCCTCAGAGTGTAATTACTAGTTCACATGGTAATCACATATTTAGTTTTACAATAAAGGGCCAAAATGTTTTCCAGAGCGGCTGTACCATTTTATTTTCCTGCCAGCAATGTATGAGCGGTCCAGTTTCTTTGCACATTTGCCAGCATTTGGTTATCATGTAGAAAAAAAAAAAAGGTAGCCATTCTGGTGAGGGTGTAGCGGTAGCTTACTGTGGATAGGCTTCATTTTATGCCAATTTGTGCAGCACCGCATTATAATTTCAATGGTAGTTTTAAATTGTTTATATCATTATATTCAGGATTTATATCCCACAGCATTGCCTTTCACTTCCATAGCACTTTTCACACATTTTAATCACATTTAATTTTTCCTGCCTTGTGTCTTTTTATTATTATCATCAGCATTTCTTTGATGAGGAAATGGAGATAGCAAAAATTAGCGATTTATGCAAGGTCTCTCATGGGAATGAAAATACATTTCCTGAGCAACTACTTTATGCTAAGCATGCCATATCCTTTGTAACGATACAGCTCTTTCTGCAAGTATATACTGTCATTCCTGTTTGAAAGGGGATTTGAGCGTGCTTATACTCACTAATATGTGACTGTCATGAATTTTATTTGTCAAAAAAATACAGACATAGAAACATATATAGAGAAAAAGAGAGAAAATAATCCACATATTATCTTAGACTGTAAATGCAGTTAATATTTTATTATATATTAACATGCAGTTAATATGTTGATTGTATATTGATATATATACATAATATATGCTATATGTATATGTATCGTGGGCTTCCCTGGTTGCTCAGTGGTAAAGAATTCACCTGCCAGTGCAGGCAATGTGGGTCAGGAAGATCCCTGGAGAAGGAAACAGCAACCCACTCTAGTATTCTTGCCTGGGAACTCCCATGGACAGAGGAAACTGGTAGGCTACAGTCCATGGGGTCGCCAAAGAATCAGACACAACTTAACAACTAAATAACAATATATATCATTTTTTATATATATATATATATATAGAGAGAGAGAGAGAGAGAGAGAGAGACAAAGATAATATAATAGTTGTACATTTATACATATATTAAATATATCATGTTTATGACATAACAGGCATGATATAGAGAGACCCACGGGAAATTTTTGTCCATGCATTTATGGCAGATACTACAGAATGGCTCACTAAGCTCCATTTGAATCCCATAACAAAGTTTCTTTCTTCTAAGCTATATTGCTCAGCTGGCAAATTAAGGACTGAGAGTAGACCCTGAGTATCTGATACTGAGGCTGGCAGGCTTCCCATCAAAACAAAGTTACTTCTCCTTCTCACTTGAGAAGATTAAAAAAAAACACCAAAGCAAAAGTCTCAGGGAACATTCCAGTTTTGCATTTTGGTTGATTAATGTTTTCAACTTCATGTTTTCATTTCTTCCACCTCCTTCCCCATCTCTATTCCTGAGATACTTAGAGGACATCTGTTCCCAACTCAGTACTTCATGATGGTATGCGTGTACATCCTGGGAGCCTTTGTTTGATGGCAGAGTTCAGCACCTCATTCCTTCACATGAATACATCCTCTGGGACTTGCACTGGTGGGCTTAGGAGACTGAACTGAGATCAGAGAGATGCAAGTGCAAGAATTACCCAAGCCTGGAAAAGTCATTTCACCATGTTCTTAAAATGCAATGTTCAGACCAGAGTATCTTCAAGGCACCTCCCAACTCTTTGATTGGCTTTGGTTTGTCTTTGGGTGGCATCATTTGCTCTTCATCACAGCCTTCAATGAGTAAGGCTGTGTTGGAAGTCATCAGTCACTTCATCAGCATCAAATTTTCCCTGACACCTTGGTCCCTTCTCAGAAATGAGATGTCCAGACCACAACCCCCCCCAAAAAAATGCAGCCTCCCCACACAGAGCAATCTGGCTATTTCGTAGGGAGTATAGTTTCAAATAATGGCACATGCACACAAGTACCTTCTCACTTCAAGAATTAAGATAAACAAAAGTAAAGCAGTGAAATTTGCAAGTTTGTATTTCTAGTTGAATTACAAGTGGTGACTTCCCCTGAGGTCCCCAGGATAGTCCTGGCTTAGAAGATGAATTTGTGGCTTGTTCACACACACCAGTCACTCAGTTCTGAGACATGACCCAGGTAGGCACAGAGATTGTACATGGATCTCCGTAACAGAAGACTCTCTGTCCACCATCACCCCTCCTGATTTTCCCATGTTCCCTTTCCCTCACCAGGAGACATGGGGTCAGGGGGAGTGTTAGGTCCCCAGGCTCCTCTGCCTCATGCACTACAGTGGTTAATAAATAATCGTGAAAGCCGAGACTTGTCTTGCTGACATGGGACCTTCCAGAGTCCATTCTTAGCCAGCTGTTGTTGGGGGACCAGCATCTGCTGAATAGTTATCCCTAATCAGAAGTATGTGATAGAAAAATGAAACCTAGCCTTGGAGAACCTCCACTTCTTGCACTGTGAGAGCCGGGAGGGACTTGGAGATCATTCGGTCTGACACATTCATTTCAGAGACAAGTAAATAGAGGTTCCAAGGCTGACAGCTGGCTAGCGGGAGAGCCAGGCTGGACTACGCGTTTCCTGGCTACACCGTCTCAGACCCTCACTGTGTTTGATCCTGCGGCAGCTGCCAAAGTAAGCCTGCCATAAAGAAGCAGAGTCTGCTCTACTTTGTCTTGTTTGGGGCAGTGGCAGTGTGGTCGTGGCACCTGTGGCCAGTCTTGGGGGTGGGGGAGGCACAGGGATTGAGTTCTTAACTCCCAGGGTGCTCCTAAGGCATCAAATCCTAAGCACTGATAGGTGAATAGTGTAGCAAACTGCAGAATCCCCCATCCCTGGTGCAACTGTGACTTCCCCAAGTTCTAGAAAAGACGCTGTCAAAATATGGATCAATGTAATAATGATCCTACCACATGAGACCTCTTCTATTTGGTGTGGAAAGTCAAGATAAGCATCAGAAAAAAAAATACACTGGAAAGATATCAAGGGTTGCATTCAAGGAAAGCAATTTGGCCAGCCACAGCTCCTCAAATGGCCTCTAATCTTGTTATGACTATTGTTTTGAACACATGGGACAAGATAGAAAACAATTGAGAACAGGCTAGGGTTGGGTGGTGTAATGATGCAGAATAAAACACTGCAAATGCCCCGAGAGTGGGAATTATGACTGCATTGCTCACAGTTTTATTTCTGTGCCCAGCACAGCTCCTGGCATATGGTAAGCCCTTATTAAATAAATACTCAATCTAATATATGGTAGCATTAGTGTAAGATATGGTATGTATTTTGTACTCTTGAAACACAAGAACCGTGCCAATTAAACACCATATACCAGTGCTGGAAATGTTGACATGTAAACAGTAACCCAAAAATGCACCTTAGAAATCACTGAAACACAGAATTTCACACTGAATATATATTCACTACTATATGTTCACAGTGAATGAATAAATAAATGAAAAACTCAGGTTAGAATCCTGGGGCAGTTGCTCACTGCATTTGAGAGCTTGAGGAAATCATTTCAAGTGCCATGATCTTGAAATGAGAAAAAAGTAATAATAAACGCTGCCTCAAACTTTTCTCATCATGATTAATATACGGAGTTGATGATGAGCACTTGGCAAGCTCATAGTTTTAGTAGCAAATGTTAATGTGTGGTTTCAAAGTCCACTCCTAAGCCAGAGTTGCAATACCTTGATAGGAAAAGATTGTGCGTGAATTACAGCACTGTGAAAGGCTTATTGGAATTCACAGGATGGGCACCATGCGTTAAAGGATGGAGAAGATTTGGACAAGGAGGACATTTTTCACAGGCTTTACATTGTAGGTAAGTGCAAGTGAAAGCAGAGATCTTAGACCCAGACCCAGAATGAGGGGCAGAAGGAAAGGCTGTTGCCCCAGCTGTTTGTCTATAAAAACAAAAGGGCAAAAGGTAGCCTCACTTTACTCATTTCCAGGCACAACCTCTCACGTAACTGGTCAACCACAAATTACTTCTAAAGTGGCAGAAGAAGACAAGTGTGGACCTTGCATTTTAAAACACTCCCTTTCAGTGCTGACCTTGCCTGTTGAGGATTTTTTGTGTGTCACTCACGTTGGCAATCGAGGAGAGCCAGAGTTCTAAACAACAATGCAGACTGTAATAGAGCTTACGAAAATTTAATGATTTTTAAAATTACATGCCTTTTAAGCCATTTATATGTGTCCCAAGAACTCGTGCACTCCTTGGAAATNAGATTCTGTGCTTCCAATGCAGGGGACGCAGGTTCAGTCCCTGGCTGTGGAACTAAGATCTCACTTGCCAAGTGCTATGGCAAAAAAGAAAAAAATCTTCGAAGTTTTTTTTTCCCTCTTCTGTCACAGCCCTGTGACTGTTGAACCCTGCCTGGCACTGATTTAATGATCATTAAAGAAGCAGATGGGAAAACCATGAAATGCATCACTGGGGAGGGAAGAACACTGGGAAGGCAGAAACGAGCCTGAGAGGGGCTTTGACGTGGTGGTCTTTTCAGAGGCTGAAGGGTTAGTGACAGGTATGCTTGGGATAGCAAAAGGGCCTTGGGAGAGGAGCTCAGATACCTCCATGTGGCTCAGAAGGAAACCTGTGAATCTGGGAGACTGATGCACACGGTGAGATTCTCTGAAGATGGCAACATGGTCTGGCTTTTAAGAAAAGTGACCCATTTGCTTGCACTTGGACTGACTGTTGAGCTCTGCCGGGAAGGAAAGCCCCTGTGCAAGACAAAAGCAGAAGTGCCTGTCCCTGTGGGAAGGAAGGAGCAGAGAGGATGCTGAAAGGGATGGATGGGGACGGTGGAAGGCAGGGCCTGGGAGGAAGAACGGGAGGGGGCTGGGCTCGGGAGCCCCAGGCAACCTCAGCTTCGAACTGCAGGGTCAGCTGAGCAAGATCAGGGACTCCAGAATGTGGTGTGTTTTGGCACCAAGGTGAAGCCTGCCTGTATGGGCAATATCTTATTCCTTGGGGCNGGGCTCGGGAGCCCCAGGCAACCTCAGCTTCGAACTGCAGGGTCAGCTGAGCAAGATCAGGGACTCCAGAATGTGGTGTGTTTTGGCACCAAGGTGAAGCCTGCCTGTATGGGCAATATCTTATTCCTTGGGGCAATATGTTCTTGACTGATAGCAGGAAGGGAGAGAGAGTCTATCACACAGAGTGCAGTAAATCAGAAAGAGAAAATCAAATAATGTATTTTAACGCATATTTGTGGAATCTAGGAAGATGGTACAGATGAACCTACTTGCAGGGCAGGACTAGAGACGCAGAGGCAGGGAACGGACATGGGGACATGGAGGGTGGGCTGAGTTGGGAGATTAAGATTGACAAAGCGTCAGTCACTCAGTCCTGTCAGACTCTGCAACCCCACGGACTATAGCCCACCAGGCTCCTCTGTCCATGGAATTCTCCAGGCGAAAATACGGAGTGGATAGCCATTCCCTTCTTCAGGGGATCTTCTCAACCCAGGGATTGAACCCAGGTTTCCTGCATTCAAGTGGACTCTTTACCATCTGAGCCACCAGGGAAACCCTTGGTTCTATATATTCGTCATTAGTTTAATTCCTCCATATTTCTCCTATATTTGAGTTTGTCACTTCAAATGATCCTGTTTATTGACTGTACCTTGAAACTGATTGGTGATGTAGATGTGTTGGTATACTAATTTTATAACTAATGTCCTTATTGGAGAAGGCAATGGCACCCCTCTCCAGTACTCTCACCTAGAAAATCCCATGGATGGAGGAGCCTGGTGGGCTGCAGTCCNTGGCTTTTAAGAAAAGTGACCCATTTGCTTGCACTTGGACTGACTGTTGAGCTCTGCCGGGAAGGAAAGCCCCTGTGCAAGACAAAAGCAGAAGTGCCTGTCCCTGTGGGAAGGAAGGAGCAGAGAGGATGCTGAAAGGGATGGATGGGGACGGTGGAAGGCAGGGCCTGGGAGGAAGAACGGGAGGGGGCTGGGCTCGGGAGCCCCAGGCAACCTCAGCTTCGAACTGCAGGGTCAGCTGAGCAAGATCAGGGACTCCAGAATGTGGTGTGTTTTGGCACCAAGGTGAAGCCTGCCTGTATGGGCAATATCTTATTCCTTGGGGCAATATGTTCTTGACTGATAGCAGGAAGGGAGAGAGAGTCTATCACACAGAGTGCAGTAAATCAGAAAGAGAAAATCAAATAATGTATTTTAACGCATATTTGTGGAATCTAGGAAGATGGTACAGATGAACCTACTTGCAGGGCAGGACTAGAGACGCAGAGGCAGGGAACGGACATGGGGACATGGAGGGTGGGCTGAGTTGGGAGATTAAGATTGACAAAGCGTCAGTCACTCAGTCCTGTCAGACTCTGCAACCCCACGGACTATAGCCCACCAGGCTCCTCTGTCCATGGAATTCTCCAGGCGAAAATACGGAGTGGATAGCCATTCCCTTCTTCAGGGGATCTTCTCAACCCAGGGATTGAACCCAGGTTTCCTGCATTCAAGTGGACTCTTTACCATCTGAGCCACCAGGGAAACCCTTGGTTCTATATATTCGTCATTAGTTTAATTCCTCCATATTTCTCCTATATTTGAGTTTGTCACTTCAAATGATCCTGTTTATTGACTGTACCTTGAAACTGATTGGTGATGTAGATGTGTTGGTATACTAATTTTATAACTAATGTCCTTATTGGAGAAGGCAATGGCACCCCTCTCCAGTACTCTCACCTAGAAAATCCCATGGATGGAGGAGCCTGGTGGGCTGCAGTCCATGGGGTCGCTGAGGGTCAGACACAACTGAGCGACTTCCCTTTCACTTTTCACTTTCATGCATTGGAGAAGGAAATGGCAACCCACTCCAGTGTTCTTGCCTGGAGAATCCCAGGGAGAGGGGAGCCTGGTGGGCTGCCATCTACGGGGTCGCACAGAGTCGGACACAACTGAAGTGACTTAGCAGCAGCAACGTCCTTGTTAAGTTTTGTTACCAGTTTTAATATTTTAATAATTATCCTGAATTTCCCATCTGTACAGTCACATTATATGCAAAAGTAACTTTCTGACATTTGGACTAGTTCTTTTCTCTCTTCTCCATATATCGGATAATTCTTTAGAATATTACTCAATGTGTGTTGATAATAGACATCTTTATCTTGTTTCTAACTTTAATAAGAACTCTATTAATCTTTTTACCAAGTCTGATGCTGGTTTTATATAAAATAAAATCAAGTCAAACGTATGTTTAAATTTTATTAATAACTTTTTCTTAATCCTTTTATTCCTTTTTATTAAGTCTACTTTTTAATCAGTAAGGTATTATATTTTATTAAATATTATTATCTTTAAAGATATGTTGAAATAATATGTTATTATTTTCTTTTTACATAACATGGTTCTTTAAATGCTGGGTTTTTTCCTTAATTTATTGAAAATATACTGATATATAGTGTTGTGTTAGTTTCAGGTGTAAACAAAGTAATTTCATATATATACACACATATACATATATTCTTTTATTAGATTTTTAAATTCTTTTTAAGTTTTAGATTCTTTTAAGGTTCTGTTACATTATACATTATTCAGTTCAGTTCAGTCACTCAGTTGTGTCCAACTCTTTGCTACCCCATGAATCGCAGCATGCTAGGCCTCCCTGTTCATCACCAGCTCCTGGAGTTCACTCAGACTCACATCCATGGAGTCAGTGATGCCATCCAACCATCTCATCCTCTGTCATCCCCTTTTCCTCTTGANATTAGATTTTTAAATTCTTTTTAAGTTTTAGATTCTTTTAAGGTTCTGTTACATTATACGTTATTCAGTTCAGTTCAGTCACTCAGTTGTGTCCAACTCTTTGCTACCCCATGAATCGCAGCACACCAGGCCTCCCTGTCCATCACCAGCTCCTGGAGTTCACTCAAACTCACATCCATGGAGTCAGTGATGCCATCCAACCATCTCATCCTCTGTCATCCCCTTTTCCTCTTGACCCAAGTCCCTCCCAGCATCAGAGTCTTTTCCAATGAGTCAACTCTTTGCATGAGGTGGCCAGAGTACTGGAGTTGCAGCTTTAGCATCTTTCAAAGAACACTCAGGGCTGATCTCCTTCAGAATGGACTGGTTGGATCTCCTTGCAGTCCATGGGACTCTTAAGAGTCTTCTCCAACACCACAGTTCAAAAGCATCAATTCTTCGGTGCTCAGCTTTCTTCACAGTCCAACTTTCATATCCATACATGACCACTGGAAAAACCATAGCCTTGACTAGATGGACCTTTGTTGGCAAAGGAATGTCTCTGCTTTTGAATATGCTATCTAGGTTGGTCATAACTTTCCTTTCAAGGAGTAAGTGTCTTTTAATTTCATGGCTGCAATCACCATCTGCAGTGATTTTGGAGCCCCCCAAAATAAAGTCTGACACTGTTTCCACTGTTTTGCCATCTATTTCCCATGAAGTGATATTAAGTATGGCTCCCTGTGCTATACAGTAAGTCCTTGTTGTTTATTTTATATATGCTAATGTATATCTGTTAATTCAGAACTTCTCATTTATTCCCCATCTTTTCCCTTTTGGTAACCATAAGTCTGTGTTCTATGTCTATGAGTTTATTTCTGTTTTGTAAGTAAATTCAGTTGTATCCTATTTTAGATTCCATATATAAGCAATTTCATATAACATTTGTCTTTCTCCATCTGACTTGCCTCATTGAGTGTGATCATCTCTAGGCCCATCCATGTTGCTGCAAAGGGCTAAATGCTGTCTTGACCCAGTTATAAGGACCTGGCTAAGGCTGGTCAGTTGTCTGTGAGCAGCTAAGTCCCACCAAATCTCTTCTGGAGGTGTCTACACTGCAGGCCATCCTATTCCAGCCTTGATGGAGGGCCATCAAGGGCCATGTACCAGTCACCCAGCCACTGTCTATACCTGGAGCCAACTAAGATCATGCAAAGCCACTAGCTCTCTGCCTGTTTGCCCTGCCTCACTCATTCCTTCCTGCAGACACCAAGAGGACATTTATCTTTCCCTGGACCTCCTACCCCTCCTCTGCCACCCACAAGGGGCCCAGGAGCCTGAAGAACTCTCAACAGGGTCCCGTAAGGAGCAAAACACCAGCTCTTTCTGGTTTTTCTCTCTTGACCTTCATCTGGCCTCACCACACCTCACCCGAGGCACTGGTGTGAACATAACATGTTGATGTGTTGAACAATGTTGTTTACAATATTCAACCCTTAACATTCCTTTTTGCTTTTCACTTTGGTAAGACGGTCTCTCTTTTTATTAGCGTATAATTGCCTTATAATGTTGCCCTCGCCTCTGCTGTGCAGCGAAGTGACTCTGCTATATGTCTGCCTGTGTCCCCTCCCTCTTGGGCCTCACGCGCCAGCCCACCCCTCTGGTCATCACAGACGCCAGACCACGTTCCGTGTGCCATAATGCAGGCTCCCACTAGCGATCTGTTTTACGCATGATGGTATATACACGTCAATCCTAATATCCCAGTTCACCCCACCCTCCTCTTCCTCCCATATCCACAGACATTCTCTATGTCTGTGCCCCTATTCCCGTGCTGCCAATGTGTTCACATGTACCATTTTTCTAGATTCCACATGTATGTGTTAGTACACAATATTAGTTTTCTCTTTTTGACTTACTCTCTGTATGACAGACTCTAACTCCATCCACATCTCTGCAAATGATCCATTCTTTGATGAAGTATATTAATCTTCTAATCTGCTACTTGATCCTATGCATAGGTGTTTTACTTTGGAATTTTAGATTTTTATACTAAATACATAGTCATAAGTTCACTGAATGTGTACATATGTGTTTTAACAATGCTTTGTCAGATTCTCTTATCAATATTATCCTGTTTTAGAAACTCAGTTTGGAGTATGTCCTCTTTTTTCACGTGTACTGGAACAGTTTACAGCATCTAAGAATTCCCTGTTCCTCAAAGGGGTGAAAGAATTGGCCTGTGGAATAGTCTGCACCTGAGAGGGGCTGGCGAAGTAAGATTGGGTAGCTCTGGAAACTATTTTTCTCCTACAGCAATTGTTGTGTGTGTGCGTGTGTGTGTGTGCATTTTTTTTAAAGTTTTTTCAGGAATAAATTGTTTTCTCATTTCTGACAAGCGCAGACTGGGTATCTGGAGGGAAAAACACTCAGATACCCGGCTCCAGGTTCCCCCACTCAGCTCCAGTCCAGGGCGCCCTGCCAGCTCTGAGCTGCCCACCGCCAGGAGGCCTTTCCTGGACCCAGGAGGGCACATTGCCCCAGCTGCTTGTTGGGATGCTGCATCAGCACTCTCTGATGGGACTCAAAAGGATTTGGGAGTATTTGTTCATTTGACAGTTTGAGAGCGCTCGCCTGGAACACAAATGCAATAGCTTCCCAGCTTTTCGTGAGTCTGTGCTGGTGAGGTCAGAGCAGACCTCACAACTCAGGGCCACAGGCAAGACAAGGGAGGCTTCTGAAGTGAGATAATACCCTTCCTTTCTAGGGTCCAAGAGCTTGTGTCTACAGTTGTGTGGATACCCCTGCAGCAGGAAGGGCCTGGAGGAGACGGACCCTGGATGCAGCCACCCCAGCATGTTTAGTGCAAGAGCATAGCAAGAGGGCCCTGGATGCTTGGTGTTCCCAGCAAAGGTGGCAGCTTGGCTGCACCAACGCCAAAAGAAGAATGACACGTGGAAGATGCGGAGAAGAGATATAAAGCCCATCACAGGCTTTGGAAAAGGTGGTGAATGCTGCTTCTTCCAGGGCACAAAAGCTCAGCTTTGAGCAGAACACAGCTAGTGGGATCCGTTCACTTGCAATTTGTTTTTAATTAGCTAAAGACGCTTACTCCTTGGAAGGAAGGTTATGACCAACCTAGACAGCATATTGCAAAGCAGAGACATTCCTTTGCCAACAAAGGTCCATCTAGTCAAGGCTATGATTTTTCCTGTGGTCATGTATGGATGTGATGGTTGAATTGTGAAGAAAGCTGAGCACCAAAGAATTGATGCTTTTGAACTGTGGTGTTGGAGAAGACTCTTGAGAGTCCTTTGGACTGCAATGAGATCCAACTAGTCCATCCTGGAGGAGATCAGCCCTGGGATTTCTTTGGAGGGAATGATGCTGAAGCTGAAACTCCAGTACTTTGGCCAGCTCATGCGAAGATTTGACTCATGGGAAAAGATTCATGCTGGGAGGGACTTGGGGCAGGAGGAAAAGGGGACGACAGAAGATGAGATGGCTGAATGCCATCACTGACTTGGTGGATGTGAGTCTGAGTGAACTCCAGGAGTTGGTGATGGACAGGGAGGCCTGGCATGCTGCGATTCATGGGGTTGCAAAGAGTCGGACACGACTGAGAGACTGAACTGAACTGAACTGACTGAACCCATTACTGGAAACAAGGATGGAATGTATCTTACAGTTTGTTATTCAGATGCAAATGTAGACCAAAGGCTTGGGCCCTCATTCTTTGTTATAAGTGAGCTCCACGCCCACTCCCCAGGAGCCCAGATCCTATTCCACACCCTGACTCTAATAGCATCATCGCACTGTCAGTCACCAGGAATTTCCAAAAATTTTTGGTGAAGAACTAAGTAAACACAAAAGGGGAGTGATGAGTCTTGCAAGGCCTCTGCTCTGATCAGGCTAGTCTGGGAGTCACACAGTAGACAATCCATTCCAAGAGGTGGGTGCTGTAAACGAAAAATGTTACCTGCCATGTCGGTAGACAGAGGAGGTTGCCATAACATTACAGCTGCCGGAAGGTAAGCCCAGAGGAAACTCAGGATGGAGACAAAGAATGCCTGCCATTTAGCAGTCAGCAACCCCCCACTCCCCACCGGGTTGCGGGGCACCCTGAAGAGACTCAGGATGAGAAAGCACAGAATTCTAGCCCCAGATAGCTGAGGGGCAGGTCAAAGGAGCGATTTCAGTGAGCCCAGACTCTTGCATCGTCCTAGGGCTTCCCAGATGTCACTAGTGGTAAGGAACCTGCCTGTCAGTGCAGGAGACGTAAGAGACGTGGGTCTGATCCCTGGGTCAGGAAGATCCCCTGGAGGAGCATATGGCAACCCACTCCAGTATTCTTGCCTGGAGAATGCCATGGACAGAGGAGCCTGGAGGGCTACAGTCCATGGGGTTGCAAAGAGTCGGACACGACTGAAGCAATTTAGCACAGAAAAACATTAAATTCACTAACTTGAGATGTCCAGTTTTCTTTAATTAATAGTAATCTTTTGATGTTCCGACTACCTGTTTTTTGTTGTTGTTATTGTTATTGCAAAAGCTCCTGTATATCCTATCTTATTGCACCCTGCTCCAACACCGTTGCCTCTTCAGAACACTCTGTCAGCATTATCTGAGATGGTGCGTCCCAGGCTTGAAGTCCCCAGAATGTCTGCCAATTAAAACGTGATTCTCAGCTTTCTGATTGTGCTTTTCCTTTTTTCTTTTTCAGTTGACAGGACTGAATGTGGACAGGGGTAGGAAAGGGGTTTCTCCATGAAAGTTTCTACCCAGAGATGAAGGGTTACCGGTGTTTCCACAAGGTAGCCAAAGGGAGCTGTTTTCCACAGTTGCTTTGTAATAAGGAAAACAAATGACAATCTGAAATTATCCCCCATAAACTTACTCTGGTTTCAGGCTGTGTTGATGATGGCATCTTAAAAATGCTAATTGTCAGCAGTCTCANTACCCCATGAATCGCAGCATGCTAGGCCTCCCTGTTCATCACCAGCTCCTGGAGTTCACTCAGACTCACATCCATGGAGTCAGTGATGCCATCCAACCATCTCATCCTCTGTCATCCCCTTTTCCTCTTGACCCAAGTCCCTCCCAGCATCAGAGTCTTTTCCAATGAGTCAACTCTTTGCATGAGGTGGCCAGAGTACTGGAGTTGCAGCTTTAGCATCTTTCAAAGAACACTCAGGGCTGATCTCCTTCAGAATGGACTGGTTGGATCTCCTTGCAGTCCATGGGACTCTTAAGAGTCTTCTCCAACACCACAGTTCAAAAGCATCAATTCTTCGGTGCTCAGCTTTCTTCACAGTCCAACTTTCATATCCATACATGACCACTGGAAAAACCATAGCCTTGACTAGATGGACCTTTGTTGGCAAAGGAATGTCTCTGCTTTTGAATATGCTATCTAGGTTGGTCATAACTTTCCTTTCAAGGAGTAAGTGTCTTTTAATTTCATGGCTGCAATCACCATCTGCAGTGATTTTGGAGCCCCCCAAAATAAAGTCTGACACTGTTTCCACTGTTTTGCCATCTATTTCCCATGAAGTGATATTAAGTATGGCTCCCTGTGCTATACAGTAAGTCCTTGTTGTTTATTTTATATATGCTAATGTATATCTGTTAATTCAGAACTTCTCATTTATTCCCCATCTTTTCCCTTTTGGTAACCATAAGTCTGTGTTCTATGTCTATGAGTTTATTTCTGTTTTGTAAGTAAATTCAGTTGTATCCTATTTTAGATTCCATATATAAGCAATTTCATATAACATTTGTCTTTGTCCATCTGACTTGCCTCATTGAGTGTGATCATCTCTAGGCCCATCCATATTGCTGCAAAGGGCTAAATGCTGTCTTGACCCAGTTATAAGGACCTGTCTAAGGCTGGTCAGTTTTCCGTGAGCAGCTAAGTCCCACCAAATCTCTTCTGGAGGTGTCTACACTGCAGGCCATCCTATTCCAGCCTTGATGAAGGGCCATCAAGGGCCATGTACCAGTCACCCAGCCACTGTCTATACCTGGAGCCAACTAAGATCGTGCAAAGCCACTAGCTCTCTGCCTGTTTGCCCTGCCTCACTCATTCCTTCCTGCAGACACCACGAGGACATTTATCTTTCCCTGGACCTCCTGCCCCTCCTCTGCCACCCACAAGGGGCCCGGGAGCCTGAAGAACTCTCAACAGGGTCTCCCGTAAGGAGCAAAACACCAGCTCTTTCTGGTTTTTCTCTCTTGACCTTCATCTGGCCTCACCACACCTCACCCAAGGCACTGGTGTGAACATAACATGTTGACGTGTTGAACAATGTTGTTTACAATATTCAACCCTTAACATTCCTTTTTGCCTTTCACTTTGGTGAGACGGTCTCTCTTTTTATTAGCGTATAATTGCCTTATAATGTTGCGCTCGCCTCTGCTGTGCAGCGAAGTGACTCTGCTAAATGTGTGCCTGTGTCCCCTCCCTCTTGGGCCTCACGCGCCAGCCCACCCCTCTGGTCATCACAGACGCCAGACCACGTTCCTTGTGCCNAGGCCTGACACTGTTTCCACTGTTTCCCCATCTATTTCCCATGAAGTGATGAGACCAGATGCCATGATCTTTGTTTTCTAAATGTTGAGCTTTAAGCCAACTTTTTCACTCTCCTCTTTCACTTTCATCAAGAGGCTTTTTAGTTCCCCTTCACTTTCTGCCATAAGGGTGGTGTCATCGGCATATCTGAGGTTATTGATATTTCTTCCAGCAATCTTGATTCCAGCTTGTACTTCTTCCAGCCTGTGACTGGCACTGAGTGGATGAAGCCAGCAAAGTGCAGGCTGAGAGGAAGGCAAGCTTTAAGAAAAGCTGAGCTGGGTGGGATGAATTGGGAGACTGGGATTGACATATATGCTCTGTTGGTGTTGGGTATAAAATAGATCACTATTGAGAACCTACCGTACAGCAGAGGGAACTCAATTCAGTGCTCTGTGGTGACCTAAATGGGAAGGAAAATCAAAAATAAGGGGATATATGTAAATGTATGGCTGATTCACTTTGCTGTACAGTAGAAACTAATACAACATTGCAAAGCACCTGTACGCCAATAAAATTCAGAAAAAGGAAAGTTGGGCTGGAAGCCCCAGAACCAAACCCGACCACAAGGGTTTTCAGCATGAAGCTGAATCATCCATCTCTCCACTCAGACAGCCGTGGGTCTCTTCTCAGCTTTCCAGGTGACCCTTCCCCACAGAATCTGCAGAGATCACCAAGAGATCTGCCCTTTCACAGCAACATTTGTGAAAAGGTTTGGTTTTCATGGAGCTAAGACCACAGACGGCTACTATTATGGGCTAAATATTGTCCCCAAAGTCATATGTGTTTACTCTTAGAATCCCAGAATGTGACTGTATTTGGAGACTGGTCTTTAAAGAAGTAGTTTAGTGAAGACGAGGTCATTAAAAAGTGGTGCCCTTATAAGATGGAGAAGGCAATGGCACCCCGCTCCAGTACTCTTGCCTGGAAAATCCCATGGACGGAGGACCCTGGGAGGCTGCAGTCCATGGGGTCGCAAACAGTCGGATACGACTGAGTGACTTCACTTTCACTTTTCACCTTCATGCTTTGGAGAAGGAAATGGCAACCCACTCCAGTGTTCTTGCCTGGAGAATACCAGGGACGGCGGAGCCTGGTGGGCTGCCGTCTATGGGGTCACACAGAGTCGGACACGCCTGAAGGGACTCAGCAGCAGCAGCAGTCCTTATAAGAAGAGACATATACAGAGGAATGGCCACGTGAAGACACAAGGGAAGGACGGCCATCTGCTGTAAAAGGCAAGGAAAGAGACCTCAAAGGAAACCAAGCCTGCCCACATCTTGATCTCAGAGTTCCCATCTGCAGAACTGTGAGACAATCGATTTCTGCTGTTAAAGCCCCCCAGTCTGGGCTACTTTGTTATACTGGCCTGAGTAAACTAACACACATGGATACCAGAATTTAGGGTCTAACCTCAGGGTTCTGTTGAGAGTTAAGCACTGCAGACAAGAAGATGAAAGTTCCATTCTCCCCTAGAGTGGTAGAGGCAGCAGTTCTCAAAGTGTGGTCCTCAGATTAGCAGGATTGGCATCAACTGTGAGTTTGCAAGAAATGCAAATTTATGGGACCTACTTCAGATTTGCTGAACCAGACTCTCTGGGAATGGAGTCCAGGGGACTGTTTTAAAGAGACCCCCTGTGACTCTCAGTCACGTGGATATTCGAGGGTCTCTGGGGAAGAAGCTGCAGGGTGTGGGTTTCATCCCGATAAACTGGGCTCAGGCATTTGCCCCCTCTCGAAGTTGCCACACTTCCTTTCAAGCACTGCAATGGTAAAACAATGAGAAGAGCGTCATTACTGGTGACTTCATTTAAGATTAAGAAATGCCAGGTTATCCGGGACTGAAGCAGCCAATAAACTCAGCTGAAAGTTCAATGCTTTTAAATGTACTTGGAAGCAATAGGCTTGAGAAAACATACTGCTGGCAATTCAGTCAAGAGAATAAAAAATAATTAGCTTTTTTCCTAAAGGAGACCAATAAAAAAAATTGAGTTCTATTGCAACAGAATATTCTAAAAATCTAGTGCTTCAAGCCTTGTCTAATTGCAGGACTCTCACTGGGTCCCTTTGCCCAAAGAGCACTTTGCTTTCCATCACCACGGAACAGAAAGTCACATCTGAGGCTTCTCAGGGGATTTCCTCTTTCTGGATGGGCAATTTTAATGAGTGATTTTGCTGATAAAATGTGTAATTTCTGGAAAGGTGAAAAGCCACTGAGTCTTTTTGGTGAAACTTTGCAAAGAGTGAAGTTTGAAAATGAAAGCTTAGAGCCCAAAGACTACAAATTCACTCCACTCCCCAAACCCATAATTCATGTAAGTTCCCCCAGGATCCATGCCCGAGGGGACCTTGTCTCTATCTTCGTGACGTCATGGACTAATGCACGTGGACATTTGGCTGCACCTCCAAGTGCGTTTGACGGTCTTGCTTCTGATTCTCGGTGATGACGGAAAAGCCTGATCTCATTTCCAGACCAACGGACAGGAGAAGTCAGTACTTTCTCCCTCTCTGGTCTTCTGGACACAACTCGACTACTCATCTCCACGGTTTCAATCAACACTCGCGTTGAATACCAAACCCCATATTTCAGCCCCTGATCCATTTTGCTAACCACTTCTGGTGATCTCAACCTGAATATCATGTAAGCACTTCAAATTCAATACATCTGGAACTTCAACACTATTAATAATTAAACTTCCATCATATGAGTGCCAAGCAGCATATTTCAGGTCACAACTTTTTGTGTGCTTACTCCTTGCAAGCCACTGGTCTTAACATGTTTGTGGTCTCTCTTTTCATACCTACTCTCATACCTTCCCCAACCCAGCTTAGAATAACCACTCCCTTCCTTGAGCCTCAACTGTCTTGACCCCTTTTCCCTTTGTCACATGATTACAATTACTTTGCATCAAATCCCATCTTTTGTACAACTGGACTTTCTATTCAGCACCTGCATCAAGCAGATGAACCAGCCTAAAACAAAAATGAAACCCCCTGAAACATGCTGACTGATCTCACTTTCAATTTATGTGCACAGATCTCAATGTGACCCTTCATGCTGTCTAGGAGTCATGCTGCCTCTTATTCCCCAGCTCTCCAAGATGACTATTTCATTCCTTCTCTTTCCTCAAGCCTCCAAACCTCCTCCATCTTCCTCTTGCCCAACTGATGGTAGCTTCCCATTTCATTGAAGAAATAGAAGCAGTCAGAGAGAACATCCCTCATCCCCCTCCCCACCACTACTCACAACCTCTATCTGTGTCCCTGTAACGAGACCTCTTTCCTGTGAATGAGGGTGAACTGCACCTGTTCCTTTCTGAGCCTGACCCCCAGGAGTGGAGCAGTGATTTCACTGGCTAAGTGAAGGCTGAGATAAGGTCCAGCAATGAAGTGGTTAAAAACCCTGTTCATGTCATTTATCCTGGTGATGCTCTATGAGATGGGATGGGTAACCTTGAGCTTGAGGTAGAATATCCATGGAACCCAGCTATAGGATGTTAGGGTTGGAGTGAACAGTTCTTTATCTAATACCACCAAGCAGTGCAGAATAAATGGAGAGACTGGAAAAAGAGCCAGATTCCCCAATTCAGTGTATCAAAGGAGGATTCTGATCACTGATCAGCGGAACAGCCAGAATCAGAGGACAAAGCCAGAAGATGGGGCAAAGGGCCGCCACGTCAGGAAAAAGGGTAGGAAAATCATGGACAACCAGGGAGCTAGGATGTTGTTGCTGAGCATGTGTGGTTGTTCAGTCACTCAGTCATTCCGGACTCTTGGTGACCTCATGGACTGCATGGCCACGTCCAGGTCATCTCATTTGTAGCTCAGTCCACTGAATTTAAAGGCCTGGGTGAGAAGAGACTGAAGACACACGATTCGGGCACAAAAGGGCTGCTTCCTGCCTTCTCCATGTATCTCTTCATTTTTTTTTTTTTAATTCCGCTTCACATTGAACATGGGACTTCCTGTATCGGCAAATCAAGTTAGGGAGATACATGGGAGAGGAAGGCTCTGTGAGTCGTGCTGTGAAGGCTGATGCCCCGCTGCAGTGCCAGGAGCTGCCCACACCCAGCAGTGAGTAGCTCAAGGTTTCTCAGGGCCGCTGGTAATTGACTGAACCACAGGGCTCCCCAGCAGATAAACTGAGAGAGCAATAACTCATCTTGATTCCGGCAGATCTCACTCAGTGATTTTGTGTCTAACAGGGAAACAATTTGATCTGAATGAGTAAAGAGATGGCTCCAGAAGTCATCAGGCATTATGGAGGGAACATGATCTCCCAAATCTATCAGGGACTGAATGAAAGGAATCCCATTTAACAACTGAAGATCAATTCTCCATCAATTCTCTTCCGGCTGCAACAAAAAAGGAAGAAAAAAATCCCTATTGGTATAAAACGGGCCTATGATACTTGACATGAATGATCAATGACTATGTGAAATGATGACCAGGCAGTCACTGGGTTCTCAGTAGCTACTGTGTTTCACCCCAGAGCCTTAAATTCAAAGCCAAGGACTCAGACTCTCACCAAAGAGTGAAAGGAGTGACTTTCACAGCCAATCCACTTCCTTATTAGCATTTCTGAAGATGTACTAAAAGCCTCACTCTGAGAGTCAATGCATGTTTTATTGGGGTAACTCATCACTACCTGGTGTCAGGTGACCTGAACAAAGGTAGGAAAAGATCTTCTAATAGCAAGGATACCCTTTCCTTTCCTTCCAGTCTACGAGCCCTACATAGTGATAGGTTTCCAGTAAAATACAAAATGATAAAACTAACTTTGGCCATTGTCTGCAATAGAACGTGAAGCCTTCATCCGGTGGTTCTGTGTCCTCAAATCTGAACACCGATTGTCTCTGGAAGTTGGGAATATGAGTGATTTGCATTATTTCTTTATCTTTTCTTCTGGGGAATCTCAAGTTGCCCACTAAGAAGTATATATCATTTTTATAATTTTTTAAAAACTGCTAAATTTTCAAGGAAGGATAGGGAAGTAGAAGAAGAAATGAGGACTTTCTTCTCGATGAAGAGAGGAAAGTTGACATCACCAGAGTTCTTGGCAGAAAGCCCAAATACCTACATGATAGAGCAGGTTGAAAGCCACGTCTCACCCACATCTATGATCTTGTTATTCATCCCTACATTTCCGTGCAGCTTTTTGAAGCCCAATAGCTCCAGCTTACTTTATTCATTTTATCAAGGGGAGACAGAAAGCAGAAGGGGATTGACAGCAAACAGAGAGTGGATTCTGCAGCTTCTGTTCATCCCTGAGCCCACTTCACAGCAGACAGGCATCCGCATGAATTCCTGTCATAGGAAAGCACAGGTGCTCGTGAAAGAAAGCTCGGCCAGTGACACTGCTCTGAGGTCTTCATTATCCCTCTTTGACTGTCTACTGTGACATAGAGTGCAGAACCCTCTAGACCTACAGGTTCGATGTCTATTTAAACAAGCTGATGTTTCTTGGTTGAAATTTAGTTCCCTTATCCATCAACCCCTCGCCACCCCCGGCCTCCAAAGCTTTCTCCAGATGCAAACTGTCCCAGCGTCACCCATAAGACCTTGAACCTGTGGAAGGAGAGAGCTCCCCTTCTCCCACACTGACTACAGAAACCTGGGCTTCCTCAGTGTCGCAGTGGTATAGAACCCCTCTGCAATGCAGAAGCTGCGGGTGACATTGGGATTCTTGGATGGGGAAGATCCCCTGGAGGAGGGCATGGCAACTCACTCTGGTATTCTTGCTTGGAGAATCCCATGGACAGAGGAGCCTGGGGGGCTACATGACTGAGAGACAGCTCACACGTACACACACAGACAAAAACCCAAAGCCGTCAGCATGGTTTATAAGGCTCTTCACTCTCCATCCTTAGTTTATAATTTTAGCGTTCCCACCACCCCAACTCATGTGACAGTTCAATTTTACCTGACTAATAACTGCCTGACCTCACCATGCGTTTGTGTTCCTTCATCTTTTTTCTTTTTTTTCTCTGCCAAAAACATAGTCACTTTGTGCTGTTATTCACTTGGAACATTTCTTCCCATCCTTCTCTACCTAATATCCTCAGCTGTCTCCCAGATCCAAAGGGCAGGCCCCGCCCCCTTAGGCTCTCACAACATTTGCACCCACCTATGTATGATCACATTTCCATCTAACGGGTGATTTATTTGCCCTCTTATCTGTCGCGACCTTGTGACTCACACGGGAAAACTATTCATTATTCTCTGTGTTCCCAGCAGGCAGTTGCCTAGTAGCTGTTCTCTAAGTGTTTGATGAATGAAGAAGTGATTTCTTCTGCCAGGCTTTCCAATGCTGTGAGATTGTGTCTCTCAATCTAATCACAAGTTTAGGGTTTTTGTTTTGTTTTGTTTATCTTTCACTATGACTGGATTATTTTGGTTTTGTGCTTTATTTAAGGGAGCAGATATCTGTAGATTTAAGTGAATTAGCACTTGCAGTTAGGTATATGCCATTCCATCAACAAACAAGTACGCACTGAACCCTTATTTTAGGCTAGCTCTGTGCTGGGTCATGGGGAGGCGCTACCTTGTTAGGTCAGAAAGAGAAGGCACATATGGTCTAAGTAGAGATAAAGCTGAAAGAAATTTAGACACGTATGTTCAGTTCAGTCCCTCAGTCGTGTCCTACTCTTTGCTACCCCAAGAATCACAGCACGCCAGGCATCCCTGTCCAACACCAACTCCTGGAGTTCATTCAAACTCATGTCCATCCAGTCGGTGATGCCATCCAGCCATCTCATCCTCTGTCGTCCCCTTCTCCTCCTGCCCCCAATCCCTCCCAGCATCAGAGTCTTTTCCAATGAGTCAACTCTTCACATGAGGTGGCCAAAGTACTGGAGTTTCAGCTTTAACATCAGTCCTTCCAATGAACACCCAGGACTGTTCTCCTTTAGAATGGACTGGTTGGATCTCCTCGCAGTCCAAGGGACTGTCAAGAGTATGCATCTTGGTTAATTAAGATTAATAATGTAGGTTTGAGTTACATCATGTTACATTACAGATCTTCCTCAGTTTACAGTGGGTTTATATCCCAATTAACTCACTGTAAGTTGAAAACGTAAGATGAAAATTTTAAGTGTTTTAAAATGGATTTGAAACATCTTACCTACTAAACTTAGCTTTGCCTGGTCTATTTAAAGGTGCTCAGAACACTTCTATTAGCCTACAGTTGGGTGAAAATCATCTAACACAGAGCCTATTTTATAATAAAATCTTGACTCCTTCATATAATTGACTGAATACTGTTTTCAGTGGGAAACAGCATGCTTGTCCGGGTACAGAAGAGTAACAAGCATATGGATTGTTTACCTCATAGTGGGGCGGGAGCCACGGTTCCCTGGGCTGTTTACAGAGGGTCTTACCGCAGATCAGTAGCTTGGGAAAAGATCACAGTTCTAAGTTTTCTACTGACTGTGTGTTGCTTTCACACCACGGGAAAGGTGAGAAATCATAATGCAAGGACCTTCTGTAGTGTCTGTCGCTAAGCATGCTGGCTCCGGGGTAGGAGTGATCAATGTGCTCAGGAGCAGTGGAGGAAGCCAGGGAAGAAAGCTGGGCTTTGGCCACTGCTTGAAGGATCTGCACGTACATGTGACTGCAGACCCTGGAGTGTGCCCACACTTCAGGAGAGGAGGCTGCCTTTTCTCTAGTAGATGCTGCCCTTAACACATCCGGGACATCTTATGCTGAACAAATGGATTCCCAACAGCAGGGTTTCTCAACCTCAGCACCATTACCATTTTGCCCAGGATATCTCTTTGTCACACAGACTGTCCTGTGCACTTAAAATGCCTAGCATATCTCTCAGTGTCATAGCAACCCACCTCTTGCCCAATTGTAATGAACAAAAATATCTCCAAACATTACCAGTTATACTCAGGCAGGTATAAAGTCATGAAGTCTCTAGGGGTCCAGCCACTGTAAATGGGCTTTCCAGACTTGCTTTACTGAAGCATTGTTATGCATTCTTTAAGAGAAAGAAAGAGAAATTGTATGGATTACCAGGAAGACAGCTCCTAAAGACTCACTATTTTTGTTTTCTTTTGTAATTTGCTAGTACTGGGAAAATGAGAAACACTCACACTCTTCACCGTCTATTTCCTAGTGTTTATTACTCATCCAAGATGAACTGATAATACTCCAGCAATATGAAAATGGTGCCCAAAGCCATTGAATATGACTTTGAATTAAGCTTTGAAAATATTCTGAGCAACACGTTTAATTAACTAGGATACTTGGTTTCGATTAAATCCACATCAACTAATATTAAAAACATATATATTGAGGCTTAACAGCTTCAGAAGGGCTCAGGATGTAACTGTGACGGGATTCATTTTCCATGTTCATGAGTTCATTGAGTCTCCAAATTGAGCACTGGGGACGGGTACATTACCACTGATTTGGAAGGAAAGTGAGGAAAATTAAGTCCTGTGAAACAGTGTTTATATTTCTTTCTTTTTAAAATTTTTATTGGAGCATAGTTGATTTACAATATTGTGTTCATTTTAGGTGTACAGCAAAGTGAATCAGTTATACATTTACATATATCCACCCTTTTAAAGATTCTTTTCCCCTACAGGTCGTTACAGAGTATGCATTACAGAGTACTGCTACACAGTAGGTCCTCAGTAGCTGTCTGTTTTATTTACAGTGGTACATGAATGTCAGTCCCCATCTTTCAACTTATCTGCCCACCTTCATGTTTATATTTCTAAGCAGTGTTTATAATGAGCTATAAAGAGGTTGGGGGACCTTGCTTCACTAATGGCAGTATTCTTTCTTCTGCTTCGAAATGTTTGGGTTTCAATTCCTTAAGCAAATGCAGAACCAGAGTGATTGAAAGGACTGATTGGTCATCCCTTCCCCAACACCCTCTGGCAAAGTTTAGTTGCATGTTCGGGATCATCACTAAGGCTCCCCTAGGTTTGACCAGAGCTTGGAGGAGGCAAAATGGAACAGGATCTAGAAGCAATGGATCCCTGCCCCCACTGAGATGAGGGAGACAAAGGATCGTGGGATTTGGGGGATTACCCGGACTGGGAAGTTGGTGGTGGATGCAGAGAATAGGCCTAAGAAGTTTCACTTAACGTTTCGTTCAACGAATATTGAGACAGGCTGGGACCTAGAATGCTTTGCTGCGGTGCTTGCATCTGGATAAACATCGCTTCCAGGAACAAAATACAAAGAAACCATATGGGACTAAAAATAACTGCATGCATGTGCAGTTGGGGCAAATTACGGACAAAAGACACAAAAAGACCCCCAAATCCAACTGCCACTTCTGAAGAGCTGGGAGGAAAAACAGGCTGTCCAGAGCAAAAGCAGGGTATGGTACATGGGCCCGCCTTTACCCCATAGAAGGAACCAGCTTGCCGGCCTTCAGGGAGCATGCGGGCGAGGGAACCTGTTACTTGCATTCACTTCCTCCCTGATCCCTTTAACAGGGGCCCCAATAAAGCCTTGTCTGAGTTTTTTTGTCTGGCTTGTCACCAATTTCTGTTGATTGGGAAGGCCAGGGACCCCAATTGGTATCAATACAATAGATCTCAAACTATGTAATCTGATTCATAAGATTCCAATTTACAGGAGAAACCCTCTTAAGAACAGAATTCTTTAATATTTTGCTTAACTGTGTAACTTTCAGAATCTTACTCATCATACTCACATGTTGCCATCAAGTAAATGGTTTCCTGTGTGTTGATTTTCCTGCCCCCTCCCCACCCCAAATATTGGAAGATTCTAAAAGACTGAATCACAGAAGGGAGCAGAGCCTGTGAAGAAGGGACTTTCAGCCCCCAGTGCCTCCTGAGGTCCCAAGGCTCCCTTGTCAGGAATCCCCTGACTCTGTCCTAAAAATATTTGCGAACTTCTTACTCACCAAGGTGAAGACCACAGTGGATGATGGGACCTCATTTCTGAGCCCACGCTGGTCACTAAGGCCCCATTTTTTGGCCAGTGCCCAAATGCCTGAACACAAGATAAGAATGTCAAAATACAGTGAATTAACAAAGCCTAACACTGATCTCCACATTCGCCCCTCCAGCAGCCCTCTCCCACTCTCCCAGTGGGTGCCTGCCAGGACACTTCTCTATACCCCAGACCATTCTTTTTTTTTTTTTTTTTTCTGAAGTATAGTTGATTTACAATGTTGTGTTAATTTCTGCTGGACAACAAAGTGATTCAATTGTACATATTTTGTTGTTCAGTCACTCAGTCGTGTCTGACTCTTTGTGACTCAGTGGACTGGAGCATGCCAGGCTTCCCTGTCCTTCACTATCTCTGGGAGTTTGCTCAAACTTATATCCATGGAATCAGTGATGCCATCCAATTATCTCATCCTCTGTCATCCCCTTCTCCTGCCCTCAATCTTTCCCAGCATCAGGGTCTTTACCAAAGAGCTGGCTCTTTGCATTAGGTGGCCAAAATATTGGAGCTTCAGGATCAATCCTTCCAATGAATAATCAGGATTGATTTCCTTTACAACTGATTGGTTGGATCTCCTTGCAGTCCAAGGGACTCTCAAGAGTCTTCTCCAGCACCACAGTTTGAAAGCATCAATTCTTCAGCACTCAACCTTCTTTATGGTTCAACTCTCATATCCATAGATGACTACTAGAAAACCATAGCTTTGATTATCCTATTGAAGGCTTTATTTTTAAACAGGAAAAAAATACCAAATAGCTTGAGATACTCAGAGTCAATTCTGTCATGTTGTGATTGCTATTGTTCTGGATCAATTAAAAATTTGATACTAAAATGGAAATATCCTTATTAAGGTGACTTGGGGGACATTTCACAAGAAATCCTAAAAACTCCATTTGGAAAAGACAGTTCTGACTTTCAAGGTCCATGAAATAGGGAAATATATATCGTGGCCCAAACATTGTGGATTTCACAATTGTGTGTGTCAGTGGATAGGTGAAAAGACATTTGGAAGGAAAGATTAAAAAAGAAAAAAACAGCTACAAACTTGCAACTTTTAGAAGAGTGTTTGCAATCAAATTTGCTCTAAATTCTGTAGCTCATTGACATGTAACTTCTGAGCAGTAAGTGGAGGAAGGAAGGACAGGAAGTTGATGGTAAAAATCCTCTGTGTGATCATTAGCCTTATTAGCACTTAATAGCCTGGACCTCATGGTGTCATTGCATTTAATTCTCATCACAACCTTCTTGGTTGTGTCATTTATTGTTTTGCAGATGAANGACAGGAAGTTGATGGTAAAAATCCTCTGTGTGATCATTAGCCTTATTAGCACTTAATAGCCTGGACCTCATGGTGTTATTGCATTTAATTCTCATCACAACCTTCTTGGTTGTGTCATTTATTGTTTTGCAGATGAAAGAAGTAACAGATATAAAACAGTTAAATAGCTTACCCAGTATCAATCAGTTTATAAATGACCATCAATCTCGAAATAAGCTGCAATCCCAGATAGTTTGCCTTCATTTTATATGCAACTTGGGCAGTCAGTAGAACGGATGGAAAATGCAAATTTCTTCTGAGGAGTTCCACTTACNCAGCCAGGGTTGAAAACTCTGCTCAGCTTATCCCCGAATGTGAGTGTGCAGTGGAATCACCCAGGCCCTTGTTTAAAATGCAGATTTCAGGGTTCCACACTGTGATAGTGCAGTAATAGAGGGAATCTGCATTTCTAGTGGCTCTCCAGGTGATTTGGACATGCAGCTGGTTCCTGGGCACACTCTGAGCAAAACTTCCTTGCCCTTTGTTTTGGCTTTTTCTTCAGAGCATTCCACCCATACTCATGCTCTGATGTGGAGTAAAATATAATAATTGATAGCAGCTTTCAGCTGAGAAAGTGATCTGCTGGACTGCTGGATTTAGAATCAGAGGACTTAGATTCAAATCTTGCTTCTACCACTTCATAGCTCTGGGACCTCTGGATCACATCTTCTCCTAACCTCTCCAGCCTCCAACTGGGTCATAAGCCCACCATAAAGGTTTACATGCAGGTAAATGCTGAAGCTCAAATGAGAAAATGCCCACACCAGAGCTACCTAAGCTGAAAAATGCTTTCCAAATGTTCCTAAGGGAGAGGCTGGTGATTCTGTGTTCCCAGATCCTTGGGTAATACAAGCTTGAGGGAAGATTGTTCACATTAGAGGGGCGGGGCTTGTGAAGGGGGTGGGGCCAATGCACGATGACATTTAGTACCAGTTCTTCTGTCTGTGAGGTTTTCTTTATCTGGAGACATAAGACAGGTCTTTGAGCAGACTGATGAGTCTTCCCTTTGGTCTCAATACCTGGAGCCTTTGGAGGCATGGGGAGGGGCAAGCAGAGTTTCGAGCTGGGCTCCCTGGAGCTTCACCCCAGGTACCATAAGCATCAGTATTGGTGAGGTGGTCACGCCTGCCCTGAAGTGACCGGGCTCCTTTGCTTCCTTTATCAGGTCAAAGTGTGGTTCCAGAACCGAAGGATGAAGTGGAAGCGCGTGAAGGGGGGTCAACCCATCTCCCCCCATGGGCAGGACCTCGAGGATGGAGACTCTGCTGCCTCTCCAAGTTCAGAGTGAGATTCTCCAGGGAGGAAAAAAAAAGACTGAGGACTGAGCCCCCTACCAATGACCCCCACCCCAATCCCACCTTAACCTTCTCCCACTCTCCCAGGGCAGCCTCTCCACACTTCACAGTGATTCCTGGATAGAAAGGTGCCTAGGGTTCCTGGGAGCCTTGAAGTTTCTAGAAAGTTCTGTCCAGCATTACTCTGTCTTTGGCAGCCCCTTCCCCAGGGCCTTCCCTTCCCATAATTCTCATGGAATCAATCATACAGTGCCCAGATCCGACCCAAGTGAATTCGGAGAATAGCTCCAGGGACACTGTTTCTTCGGGTCTAAGCTGCCACCCACGCCTCCTTCTCACAACCTTCCTCCCACACCGGCCAGACCTCCTCCAGTTCTGGACACCTGGCCTGATAGGAGAGGAGCCTTGAGACCAGCTTGTGAGTCACAAAAGCAGATGCCCCCAAAGAAAGGCAAGGAAACACACACACACACACCCTAGACCAACCACCTCTCCTGGGTTTTGTTCTGAGGCTTTGGGGGACCTCAGTTGTCCCAAACCCCAGGAAAAATCAATGTGAGGAAGTCTAAAGACAGAAACTTAGCTGCTACAAATCAGAAGCCATCCATGAATCCAAACTGGCTGGCTCCGTGGGCAAGTTCATAAGCGCTGGCTGGAAGCAGACAGTCAGGAGGACAGCTTGGTACAGGTCTCTGTGGTTCCCACACAGGCCTTTCATGCTGGCTTGACTAGGTGGGTGAGAAGGGACCCAGGACAGCACCTGCTTCTTCAAAATCAATTCAGGGACATACCTGGGATTGTTGAGCTGGGCTCCAAATCTCTGGAACAGCTTTCCTTTTAAATCAGTAATTTCTGGATAGAAAAACTATCCAGATGCTCACATCATTGAAGTGAGGGCTAGAGAGGGTCCGTGTTCCGAGGATGGAGCAGCCATACTAGGGCTGCTTACTGGGCAAGGGCCTAGAAATGTGGGACCCTAGCGTGGTTTCTTTCTCCAGCTGCAGGGTCTTATGCTTTCAAAGAACTCTGGCTGCAAAAGGACCAAGGAAATGTCCTACTTTCTCCATGGGATGCATCTGAGGCCCTCCGAAGTGTGCATTCCACAAATGCTGTTATGATAGGAGGAGCTGCCACGTTTATGTGTGGACTGCCCAACCCCCACCCCAGGACTGTTGGCCCAGCAGCCTGGGGCTACTGACACCTTGAGAGAGGCCCCTGCCTGCCTCAGTGCTCTGTCCCCCAACAGCAGCTGGTGTTGCAGAGGGAGGTCAGCAAGAGTTTGAGTTCTTGTATGTAGATGTAATCATTCATGTGTAAAAAAATATACAAAAACAAAAAGCCCACCTCCCTATCTTGAAAGGACAGACTCTGTGGAAAATGATTGCCAAGTGAGATGGCTGGTTAGAGCATGTGTAATTTTTTCTAAAGTATACTTCATCTATTTTCTTTAGATTACATCAAGTTAACTGTGTAAGATCGATTCACTTAGTAAGAAAATTCTNGACACTGTTTCTTCGGGTCTAAGCTGCCACCCACGCCTCCTTCTCACAACCTTCCTCCCACACCGGCCAGACCTCCTCCAGTTCTGGACACCTGGCCTGATAGGAGAGGAGCCTTGAGACCAGCTTGTGAGTCACAAAAGCAGATGCCCCCAAAGAAAGGCAAGGAAACACACACACACACACCCTAGACCAACCACCTCTCCTGGGTTTTGTTCTGAGGCTTTGGGGGACCTCAGTTGTCCCAAACCCCAGGAAAAATCAATGTGAGGAAGTCTAAAGACAGAAACTTAGCTGCTACAAATCAGAAGCCATCCATGAATCCAAACTGGCTGGCTCCGTGGGCAAGTTCATAAGCGCTGGCTGGAAGCAGACAGTCAGGAGGACAGCTTGGTACAGGTCTCTGTGGTTCCCACACAGGCCTTTCATGCTGGCTTGACTAGGTGGGTGAGAAGGGACCCAGGACAGCACCTGCTTCTTCAAAATCAATTCAGGGACATACCTGGGATTGTTGAGCTGGGCTCCAAATCTCTGGAACAGCTTTCCTTTTAAATCAGTAATTTCTGGATAGAAAAACTATCCAGATGCTCACATCATTGAAGTGAGGGCTAGAGAGGGTCCGTGTTCCAAGGATGGAGCAGCCATACTAGGGCTGCTTACTGGGCAAGGGCCTAGAAATGTGGGACCCTAGCGTGGTTTCTTTCTCCAGCTGCAGGGTCTTATGCTTTCAAAGAACTCTGGCTGCAAAAGGACCAAGGAAATGTCCTACTTTCTCCATGGGATGCATCTGAGGCCCTCCGAAGTGTGCATTCCACAAATGCTGTTATGATAGGAGGAGCTGCCACGTTTATGTGTGGACTGCCCAACCCCCACCCCAGGACTGTTGGCCCAGCAGCCTGGGGCTACTGACACCTTGAGAGAGGCCCCTGCCTGCCTCAGTGCTCTGTCCCCCAACAGCAGCTGGTGTTGCAGAGGGAGGTCAGCAAGAGTTTGAGTTCTTGTATGTAGATGTAATCATTCATGTGTAAAAAAATATACAAAAACAAAAAGCCCACCTCCCTATCTTGAAAGGACAGACTCTGTGGAAAATGATTGCCAAGTGAGATGGCTGGTTAGAGCATGTGTAATTTTTTCTAAAGTATACTTCATCTATTTTCTTTAGATTACATCAAGTTAACTGTGTAAGATCGATTCACTTAGTAAGAAAATTCTTCAAGAAATAAAATCAATAAAAAGAAAAAAAAAGAGCAGAGTTTCCAGGTCTTTTTTCCTGGAAGAGCTAAGAACCATACGTCTGTATGTAGTCTTCTGATACTCATGTGATCATCGGCCAGACAAGATCTAGAAACAACAAGAAAACAGAAATCCTCTAAACCAAGGTATCCCTTGGTTCTTCAAAACGTAGGGGTGCAAATTAATGGATTTTTTTTTTTAAAAAAAGGTCTTGTCTTCCTTGCAACTGTATTGTCTTCATTTCCCATTGAAAAATTTTAGCTTTCTGTTTCCGTAACCTGTGGCTTATCAAATAGCAAAGTTGCGTAAACAAAAGGTGAACTCCTTTGTTAATAAAGGAAACTTGACCATAAAACTAACCATCCCTAATTTTTAAATTCAATGTTTGGAAGTTTTTGTTTTTCAGGGTGCAACAGTATATACCAACAGTAATAAAAATGACCCAAGAAAAAGTGTCCTCAATTCTGTGTCTTTTTAATTACAAGGGGTTTGTCTCACCAAGATGTCAGCAATGGACAAAATAGGCCTGGCTGGACAGAGAGGAGGGAGGGAGTTCGGAGGAGAGTCCTGGCCAGGATTTGGCTCTGAGGCCCTTTGGCCCCGGTGTGGGCGGTAACCAGAAATGACATCATCAGGAGCTGGCAGAAGAAAGCAGACCCACCAAAATCAAGGTGCCAAAGGGAAGGTTCAGGTTCAAAGCCAAGCAAAGCAGACACCCCAAGCATTCCAACACCCGCTGCTAACTCAATTCCTGTGGCTTCAGAGGACATCAGTCTCTCTGTTGGTTTTCTTGTCTGTCTAGAATGTTCCTTCTCTGTTTCCCATGCAGACTTAATCTCCCTTTTTCAATGCTTTTGCCAGCATTCCTAGTTACAAGAGTTTTATCTTTCTGTCCACTGCCCTTTTCTTCCTCTTCTTACCTTCCCCAGATGATCCCATTTACCTACATTTGTTTAAATTGTGGTAAAATGCCCCCAACGTAAACTTTAAACCATTTTCAGGTGTACACTTCTTTGGCATTAAGTACTTTCACACTGTTGTGCAACCATTGCCACTATCTCCAGAGCTTTTTCATCTTTCCAAACTGAACTGCTACCCATTAAACGGTAACCCTACCTTCCTTCTTCCTTCCATCCACCTACATTTATACAGCATTTATTCTCTGTCAGACACTGTTCTTTCTATCTCCTTCTCTCTTTTTTACATATTTGTTTATTTATTTGGGTGTGCTGGATCTCAGCTGTGGCATGTGGGATCTAGTTCCTCGATCAGGGATCGAACCCAGGGCCCCTGCATTGGGAGCTCGGAGTCTTAGCCACTGGACCATAAGGGAAGTCACTTGGGCACTGTTCTAAGTGCTTTACATGGACAAATTAAATTATTAATTAATAATTCTCTTAATAATCCTGAGAGGTAGTACTTCTATTCCTGTCTTACAGATAGGGTAAGCAAAACAGAGAATTTGAGTAAGTCCCCCAGGGTTTACAGCCCATTAGTGCTCATCACAGATCATATGTGTGCTCTGCTTAGTCCCTCAGTCGTGTCTGACTTTTTACAACCCTGTGGACTGTAGCCCGCCAGGTTCCTGTCCATGGGGATTCTCCAGGCAAGAATACTGGAGTGGGTTACCGTGCTCTCCTCCAGGGGATCTTCCCAACCCAGAGACTGAACCCAGGTCTCCCACATTGCAGGTGGATTCTTTACCCTCTGAGCCACCAGGGAAACCCATTATCATATGAAAGTGAATATGGCTCAGTCGTGTTCGACTCGGCAACCCCCCGGACTATTCCTTCGAATTCTCCAGGCCAGAATATTGGAGTGCGCAGCCATTTCCCTCTCCAGGGGACCTTCCCAACCCAGGGATGGAACCCAGCTCTCCCACATTGGAGGCAGACTCTTTACCAACTGAGCCACCAGGGAAGCCCCCATAATCATATGGTTGGGTCCCAATTTTTTTTCCTCCCCTGTAGATGAATATGTCTCCCTGACCATTGCCATGTGCTGTACTCTAGTGGAAGCAGTGTATGGCCCCTCCCCATTGACTTCAGTCTTGTGCATGAGACCTGCTCCAGCCCAACAGAATGTTCCCTGCTGGGTGCCCTGTTGATGCAGAAGTTTGAGAGTCACCCTGTGGCTGTCCTTGCTATTTTCCTTCCGCTCGAGGCTGAGATGGAGGTTCCACCATTACCTTGGGTTCCAGAATGAGAAAGACATAGAGCAAAACCAAAGCCAGCCCATAACCTTCATCTCCGTCAGTGATTCTATGAAAATTGGCTGTTGTAAGCCACTGGGATTTGAGGGTCATTTGTCACTGGGGCACCACCTCATGGAAACAACCTCTCCACTGATGACACTGAGATTTGCATCCTGGCATTCTGGCACCAAACCAGCATTCCCCACCCCTGCTCTGGGAGCTTCATGTTTCATATTCTGCTGTCAACTGCCCTTTGCCACATATAGGTACCTCAGACTCAAAATACCCGAAGGGGAACCCTCCATTCTCTGGATTAGGCTGGCTCCTCTGCCCAAGTTCTGAATCATGTATTTTAGTTGGCAGCACCACAACCTACCCATTCACTCATGCTGCATACCTGGGACACATCCTTGAAAATAACATCTTTACTCTGCAGAACCAATAAATTACCTGATCCTGTTGATTTCAGTTCACATGTAGATTCTCTTACCCCTGTGCATGCTTTGCCTTCCAGCCACCATTGCCTTTGTTAAGGCTGTCAGCATCTCTAACTTGAATTAGAGCCTCTAGTAGCTCTCAAAGTCCATCCCCTAAGAAACTACACACAGAAATTCAACCTTGTCACCTCTGATTTAAAATCTATCAGTGACTTTCGATCACCGGCAAAATAAATTCAAAGCCCTTGTATGCCTTCAGGGTTCCTGTGCTCTGGCCCCTGCATGTCTCTACAATTTCATCATACCCCGTGCCATAGAACTCGTGCTCTAGCAATACCAAACCAGACTGTTCCATACGCATGCACATACAGTGTGATTTCTCGCCTATATCCACTTCTCGTTCCTGTTTGGAAAGATCTCCCGGACTTGGACCCCATAAGGACTTAGGTGTTCTACTAGCACTTAACAGCACAGCTTGAAAGGAAGACAGAGGAAGTTTTAACTGGACAGTATGGCTCAATTTTCAACAGGAGGCTGATGCTTAACATCAGGCAGCAACATTATCCAATTTCTAAAGTCAACAGAAAAAAATTTCTTTCGATATGAGAATTTCAATTTCTTTAATAATAGTTAATCTATTGAAGAGAGTCTGATCATGAAATTAAATGTGCAGACACACATCAGAATATTCATTGGAAGGACTGATGCTGAAGCTGAAGCTCCAATACTTTGGCCACCTGATGAGAAGAGCCAACTCATTGAAAAAGACTCTGCTGCTTGGAATGATTGAAGGCAAGAGGAGAAAGGGGCAACAGAGAATGAGATGGTTGGATGGCATCGTTGGCTTAATGGATATGAGTTTGAGCAAACTCCAGGAGATAGGGAAGGACAGGGAAGCCTGGTGTGCTACAGGCCATGGAATTGCAAAGAGTCGAAAATGATTGAGCAACTGAACAACAGCCACACACAGCAGTCAAGTTTTCTGGTTTCTTTTGAACACCCCCTGATTCTTCCCACTCTTCAGTATTGGCATTTGATTGGCCAGTGCTGGATGAACAGTAGCTGGGACCAACTGCTCCTCAAGTTGGTAAAAACCTTCTGCTTTTTTCTCGAGTGCAAAGCTATAGGAGGGAAGCAAGGCCACCCACTGGCGACTCCCTGATGGGAACCAGTGACTGTGACCAGAGATGGTGGCTTGGTAGGAATCCAAACAACCAAGAATTCTCCAAGAGTAACTCTTCAGTAATGGGTTTCTCCATCCTTCAGAGAGCATCAAGGACAAGCAAGTGCGTGACTGCCCTTTGGAGAGAGGGAGAGAGAAGAAAGCAAGATAAAAGAATCCATTTCCAAATGAAAGAGCTTGGAAGGACTCAGGGCTTCAGAAATCTACCCACCTGCCTGGCACAAACCCTGTGATGGATGCATTCCTAACACTTCTTCTATTCAAAGAGGAGAACCAGTATCAGGCAGGAATCCCTTCTTTCCTGTCTGGAACCCCAAAGTGCCACAGCTCCAGTAAACAAGAAAGCCCATAGTGGATGACTTTCTTTCCTTACATTGAGTAGAAATATTTTCCACTAAGAGCTATATATTCCCCAGCCAGGCAGAGGGGCCTGTGCCAACTAATCCCATACAACTACTAAGGTAGCAATTGCAAATGGTGTCCTCTCTTTGCCACCATAGCACTGGGCTCTCATTATGTTCCTTCTCTCACAGTTGTGACTTCTCAGTTCCATTTGCTACAAACCCTGAATATAACTTCAAAAAATATCTCACATCCATGCCCTTCTCGGATGCCACCATCATCTCTGGCTACCACTGTCCTTTGATCTGTGTCTTCTCACCTTATGTGTGTACCTTTAATAGCTGTTACTACAACTTATAATTCTTTTACTCATTGTTTGTTTATTCACTTGTGGTCTGTATTCCAAGCTGGAGGAAAGAAAATGAATTATGTTTCTCTGATCACTTATTCCCACCTACTAGCATGATGCCTGAAACATAATAAATGTTCAAGAGATACTGCATGAGTTGACAAGATGGATGGATGGATGGATGCAGAGTTACAGGGATGGATGGATGATGGACGCAGGAATGGATGGATGTATGACTGGCTGGATGGACAGGGGGCTAGCTGGATGGGTGAATGGATGGATGGATGGGTGAATTGTTAAATTAGTGGTGTCAACTGGCTTCTCAGTTCACAAGTGCCCATTGCTGGCCACATGGACCACATAGCAGAATCTCTGGCCAAGATGCTGGTTAAACCAGCTGGCTTGATGCAGCCCAGACCTTTAGCACCCACCAAGTCTGGCAGGCAATACTCTTTCCCAAAAGGGGGACAGTAGACACCCATCTTGTTCCTGCAGCTCAAGGGAACTGATCTGGCTACAGGACCAGATCCTCTGTCACTCACTCCCCTATTCCCTGCCCGGAGCCCTGAGATCTAAAAGAGCCGCTTCCTTTGACCTGCAGTGGACAAAGAAATAGTGTCCAGGGCCAACCACTGACAACAGCAAGGCTCAGAAGCACGCCTGATAAGAGGTCTGTGAGCAGCTAATGTGAGTCTCTGAGTGTGATGCTTAATAGCTTGAAGGTGACATCAGGGTCGGGACTAATATCCGATTGAAAAGAAAGAGACATGACCTAACTCTCTCACCATGGGCCTGGCTCAAGAGATTCTCTTTCTTTTTTAATTTCCTAACTGGAGCTGCTGGCTCGGGACTCCAGCCTAGTCCCCAGAGTTGGAGCCTGAGGCTGGGCTGAACTCCGGCATCACTGGGAAAGGAGCAGGCTCGGCTGGGTCTGAGAGCCCCCTTGAAGGGCGTCTACCATCGAGCCTGTGCTCATCTGGCCCAGAGCCTGATGCTGGGTTTTCTCTCCCATCCAGCACGTTTGCCATGCTTTGAGAAAAGCCACTCAAGCGATTTTAAGTCTCTGAAGAATTCCTGATGGTACCGAAGGAAACGTGGCTGCAGCCTCCTAGCAAGCTGCAGGCTTCCCCAGTGCCTGTAAAGGATGGTTTTTATTTGCGTTTTTAAAAATGATTTAAAACCAGTTTTCCAGGAATACAAATCCTTTCTAAGGCACCCAGCACACCTGGCCAGGGAGCTACAGACCTGTGTCTGAGCTGGCCAGCTGCCTGTCTGGTGAGACTAGGCTTTTGTCAGACTGTTTTCTTCTAATATGCTCTGCATTGCAGGAGGAGAAATCTCTTACTCCTTACCACCTTCCTTCCCTCAGCTTCACCTCCCCTCCCCAACATATAACACACACACACACACACACACACACACACATACACACACACACCATGTTCTAGACAGAGTTTTCTTCTATTTCTACAGGGATGCTACAGCCCAGAAACAATAAAAGCACAGAGCAAGGAGAAGGAGGCCTGGGTTTTAGCATCTGCTGTCCTATTCATTTGCTGTGTGACGTTAAGCAAGCCACTTACCCGCCCTGGGCCAATTTCCAGGTTTGAGAAAACAAAACAATCTTATACCTTGCTCTGAGTACAAAAGATAAACAGATACCACAGGCAGAAAGTTTTCAAAGCACCAAGCTGTCCAGATAAGAAGCAGTGCTGAGAGGCAGTAGGAGATAGCGATGAATGTCAAGGATTTACAGGATGCTGGGTCTTGCTTCTGATACGCTGGCCAGGAGCAGAACCCCTGCTCACTACCATGCTATGGCCACACACATCAGCCCCCAGCAAACCCTGTGATAGCAATTTAGTTATTAAAGCATCCTTCCCTTCACCTCCCCTCACCAGTAGAGGCATCATTGAGATCTTGATCCAGTAGCCTGGTACCTGGGGAGAAGCAGCTTCTTCAGAGGTTCTTTTGAGGGAATTAGAAAATGGATGTCCCGTGCCCTGCTGGACAGCATTCTCCTGGGAAACCTCTTCTTTTCTTTTCTTTCTTTTTTTTTTTTTGGCCATGCCCACAGCGTGCAGAATGCTAGATCTTAGTTCCCTGACCAGGGACTGAACCCGTGCCCCTTGTAGTGGAAGCATGGCGTCCTAACAACTGAACTGAGAGAAGTCTTTCTCCTGGGAAGTCTTGCAAAGGCTCTTGGCCCCACCATCCTCTCTCACCAGCCCACTCTCCCTTCATTCTGTCTTCCCTTGACACTGCCCACAAGGACTCACTTTCCCTCCCCAGAATGTCCAACCCATCGGAGGTATAGAGCAGGAAAAAAAAACAGGCATAGTTGCCTCTTCCCAGATGGCTTGGCCTTCTCTTCACTGAGAAGGGAGACCAAAGGCTAAGGACATTTTTTCTGGGAGGAGATGATGTTCTCGTCCCTTCAAATGTCTTTTCATCCTCGGTCACCACTCCTTTGGTGTTTTCCTTGCCCACCTCTTCCCTGAAAGCCCTGAGGAGCAGCTATTCCAGAGACTTGTGTGGAAGCATGGGGAGGTGGGGTGCCTGGGAGGATGCTACGGAGGCTGAGGCCTGTAAGGCTAGGGGATCTCTCAGCCAGGACTAGGTTCTCTCTGCCCAAGAATTTGTGGCTGGACTTTTCTGGTGATCCAGTGGTGAGGGGGACATGGGTTCCATCCCTGATCCAGGAAGATTCTACCTGCCGTGGAGCAACTGAGCCTATGAGCCACAACTACTGAAGCCTGAGCACCCTACAGCCCATTCTCTGCAACAAGAGAAGCCACCACAATGAGACACCTCACACCGCAACTAGAGTAGCCCCTGATCACTGCAACAAGAGAAAGGCTTACACACAGCAACAAAGACTCAGGGGAGCCGAAAATATAAATAAAAAGCTTTAAAAAAATGTGTGGCCCTTCTGTGGACTGCAGCTCAGGATGCAGTGCCTTCATCCCGAAAATCCCCTCTGAGCAACCCCCTCCCCACGTCGGATCTCTGCAGAGCAGATGCCAGGGGTGGGAGGACGATACAATGGCCCTCTTTGTGGGGGGATCTGGGCCAGCAGGCAGGGGAGGAAATTAGACAGTGCTCCTGACAGCGGGCTCTGTCTGGGGTGTCTGTGAAATATGGGCCAGAGGGGCTCCTTCCCCGAGGCCAGTTCAAGGCTGCCGACCACCCCACCCCCGCTTTGGGCAGAGGACACTGCCTGCTCAGAGAGAAAAGATATACGACACCCAGCTTCCTTCCCTCCACCCCTGAGGAGCTTAAGGGAGCCCCACGGTCTCTCCTGGGAGGTGTGGATGTGCATGTGTGTACGCACGTGTATGCGTGTGTGTGTGTGTATGTGTGCATGTGTGCATAAGTGTGTGCACTGTTTTATGTTTTCTCTATATGTGTGTGTGTGTCTACTCACTCCATGGCCAGAGGAAAAAGAGTTCAAAATGCTGCCACCCATCCCCACCTCCAGGCCAATAAAAAAAAAAAAACCAGCCAACCAAAATGTTGGCCAAGATGGTACCCTAATTTAGCATCCTTGCCTTTGCCCAGGCCAGAATGAGAGCCCTTAGGAACAAACGTTTTTCTTTTGGCTGAGCTGCAAGGCATGTGGGATTTTAGTTCCCCTACCAGGGATTGAACTTGTGGCCCCTGTGAGGGGAAGGGCAGGCAGCTGAGCCCCTGCCCTCTGAGTTCATCCTCCAAGTAGCCACCTCACATATAGCAACTTTTTTCAGGATAAGCACAGTGCCCGCCTCACAGGGCCTCCGGGGAGGCTCCCAAGGCAGCCATAGCCGACAGGGCCTCCATGGCCCCTGAGCCATTTGTCTTCAGGGGGAGGAAATGGGAGGGTGTCCCCACCCACACACCTTCTTTGTGGCCAGCCAGGCCTCCACATCTGGGCCACAGCTGGCTGCCCTTACAGGTCTACTCTCTCCAGATGACAAGAAGACAAAGCGCTGTCAGCAGAGGGCTCTGAAAGTCACCGCAACCCCTCAGCCAGCTGGGAACCATAAAAGTGCAGCCCCGGTTTCCCCACCTGTAAACTGAGGCCACGGGCAAAGGCAGCCCTGCCCTCTGAAAGGTCGGCTGGGAAAATTAGAGAAGTTAAGGTGTGGGGACTCCCCTGGCTGTCCAGGGATTAAGCCTCCGCACTCCCAATGCAGGGGGCATGGGTTTTGGGGAACTCATACCCCACATGATGCATGGCATGGCCAAAAAATAAGTAAAACAAAGAATATAAGGTGTGAAAATATTCAGCAAACTCCAAACATTTTCCAAAGAATGGTGACTCATTTCCCCTCAAAAGATAACCTGCCAGGCTTGGGCTACAGGTGTCCTTGTGATGGGGGTTGTGAGAGAGGAAGAAAGATGGTATATTTTACATCAGAGCCGCTGAGGTGGCTCTTTTCATGATGCTGCCAGTGGAGGTGGGTGAGGGATCTTATGCCCACTATGCAGATGAGGAAACCAAAGTTCTGATTGTTGGAAGAATTCACCCCAGGTCGCATGGCTACTTTGTGTTGAGAAAGATGGTACCTGGCCTTGTGTCATTTGGGGTTGTTGTGTGGGACTCTTTCTAGAGCCTTCTCTGGCAAGCCAAATTAGTCAGTGAAGCTGGCCATGACCTGAGATGGGGAATGGAACAGGTGTAAAGTCACATGTAGNAAATGTCTTTTCATCCTCGGTCACCACTCCTTTGGTGTTTTCCTTGCCCACCTCTTCCCTGAAAGCCCTGAGGAGCAGCTATTCCAGAGACTTGTGTGGAAGCATGGGGAGGGGGGGTGCCTGGGAGGATGCTACGGAGGCTGAGGCCTGTAAGGCTAGGGGATCTCTCAGCCAGGACTAGGTTCTCTCTGCCCAAGAATTTGTGGCTGGACTTCTCTGGTGATCCAGTGGTGAGGGGGACATGGGTTCCATCCCTGATCCAGGAAGATTCTACCTGCCGTGGAGCAACTGAGCCTATGAGCCACAACTACTGAAGCCTGAGCACCCTACAGCCCATTCTCTGCAACAAGAGAAGCCACCACAATGAGACACCTCACACCGCAACTAGAGTAGCCCCTGATCACTGCAACAAGAGAAAGGCTTACACACAGCAACAAAGACTCAGGGGAGCCGAAAATATAAATAAAAAGCTTTAAAAAAATGTGTGGCCCTTCTGTGGACTGCAGCTCAGGATGCAGTGCCTTCATCCCGAAAATCCCCTCTGAGCAACCCCCTCCCCACGTCGGATCTCTGCAGAGCAGATGCCAGGGGTGGGAGGACGATACAATGGCCCTCTTTGTGGGGGGATCTGGGCCAGCAGGCAGGGGAGGAAATTAGACAGTGCTCCTGACAGCGGGCTCTGTCTGGGGTGTCTGTGAAATATGGGCCAGAGGGGCTCCTTCCCCGAGGCCAGTTCAAGGCTGCCGACCACCCCACCCCCGCTTTGGGCAGAGGACACTGCCTGCTCAGAGAGAAAAGATATACGACACCCAGCTTCCTTCCCTCCACCCCTGAGGAGCTTAAGGGAGCCCCACGGTCTCTCCTGGGAGGTGTGGATGTGCATGTGTGTACGCACGTGTATGCGTGTGTGTGTGTGTATGTGTGCATGTGTGCATAAGTGTGTGCACTGTTTTATGTTTTCTCTATATGTGTGTGTGTGTCTACTCACTCCATGGCCAGAGGAAAAAGAGTTCAAAATGCTGCCACCCATCCCCACCTCCAGGCCAATAAAAAAAAAAAAACCAGCCAACCAAAATGTTGGCCAAGATGGTACCCTAATTTAGCATCCTTGCCTTTGCCCAGGCCAGAATGAGAGCCCTTAGGAACAAACGTTTTTCTTTTGGCTGAGCTGCAAGGCATGTGGGATTTTAGTTCCCCTACCAGGGATTGAACTTGTGGCCCCTGTGAGGGGAAGGGCAGGCAGCTGAGCCCCTGCCCTCTGAGTTCATCCTCCAAGTAGCCACCTCACATATAGCAACTTTTTTCAGGATAAGCACAGTGCCCGCCTCACAGGGCCTCCGGGGAGGCTCCCAAGGCAGCCATAGCCGACAGGGCCTCCATGGCCCCTGAGCCATTTGTCTTCAGGGGGAGGAAATGGGAGGGTGTCCCCACCCACACACCTTCTTTGTGGCCAGCCAGGCCTCCACATCTGGGCCACAGCTGGCTGCCCTTACAGGTCTACTCTCTCCAGATGACAAGAAGACAAAGCGCTGTCAGCAGAGGGCTCTGAAAGTCACCGCAACCCCTCAGCCAGCTGGGAACCATAAAAGTGCAGCCCCGGTTTCCCCACCTGTAAACTGAGGCCAAGGGCAAAGGCAACCCTGCCCTCTGAAAGGTCGGTTGGGAAAATTAGAGAAGTTAAGGTGTAGGGACTCCCCTGGCTGTCCAGGGATTAAGCCTCCGCACTCCCAATGCAGGGGGCATGGGTTTTGGGGAACTCATACCCCACATGATGCATGGCATGGCCAAAAAATAAGTAAAACAAAGAATATAAGGTGTGAAAATATTCAGCAAACTCCAAACATTTTCCAAAGAATGGTGACTCATTTCCCCTCAAAAGATAACCTGCCAGGCTTGGGCTACAGGTGTCCTTGTGATGGGGGTTGTGAGAGAGGAAGAAAGATGGTATATTTTACATCAGAGCCGCTGAGGTGGCTCTTTTCATGATGCTTGCCGGTGGAGGTGGGTGAGGGATCTTATGCCCACTATGCAGATGAGGAAACCAAAGTTCTGATTGTTGGAAGAATTCACCCCAGGTCGCATGGCTACTTTGTGTTGAGAAAGATGGTACCTGGCCTTGTGTCATTTGGGGTTGTTGTGTGGGACTCTTTCTAGAGCCTTCTCTGGCAAGCCAAATTAGTCAGTGAAGCTGGCCATGACCTGAGATGGGGAATGGAACAGGTGTAAAGTCACATGTAGAGAGCCTGAGGCCCAAGTTCACCACTGTCACAGTCCCAGCTGTTTCTGAGACTTGAGCACATCCCTTCTCCTTCAACTGTGTGTCAGGGAACTTAGGTCTTCAGAGCAAGGTGCCATGTTTGCCTGTTCTGCCATTCTGCCTCACTGTCCTCAAGGCACCTGGAACCTCTCCCAGGAAGGACCCAGATGGCTAAGTGACACAAGAAGGTGTCATATGGGACTTCCCTGGTGGTCTAGTGGTTAAAAATCTGTCTGCCAACGCAGGGAACCTGGGTTCTACTGCTGGTCCAGGAAGATTCCACATGCCCCGGGGCAACAGAGCTGGAACAGCCCTAGAGTCCATTCTCCACAGGAAGAGAAGCCGCCACAGTGAGAGACTTATGTACGTCAACAAAGAGTAGCTCCCATCACCTCAGCTGGAGAAAGCCTGCGTGCAGCAGTGAAGACCCAGCACAGCCAAAAATAAATACATCTTTTAAAAAGAGAAAGTGTTGTATGGTGCAGTGGAGAGAATCTGGCCTTTTGCGTCGAACACACCTGGTCTGAATCCTGGCTCCACCTCTTTCTGGGTGGGAGCTTGCCAAGTCATGGCTTCTTCTTTTTTTTTTTTTAATAGTTATTTTTGTTTATTTATTTGTCTGTGCCAGGTCTTGGTTGCAGTGCACGGGATCTTCGATCTTGGTTGCAGCATGTGGGATCTAGTTCCCTGACCAAGGATCAAACTCAGCCCCCCTGCATTGGGAGCACTAAGTCTTAGCCACTAAATGACCAGGGAAATCCCCCAAGCCATAGTTTCTAAGCCTCGGTTTCCTCATCTGAAATGAGACTCATCCATGGCTCTGAGCTGCTGTGAAAATTAAATGAGCTAATGTGTGAAAGAGCCCAGCCCAGCTTAGTCAGTGCTTAGGAAGAATGGATAGCTCTCTCTTTCCCCAGGGAAAAAGTGGCAAAAAAGAGACAAGACTCGTGAGTTCAGGGGAGGAGACAGGTGAGACCTCATTAGTTCTGCCAACCAAAGGGAGAGGACCACAGAAAGGAAAAGGAGTGATGCTTCAGTGAGAAGATGGCAGAGAAGACTTCTGACTGACGCTGTGAGTCACTGGGAGAAACAGAGCATGTGTTTCCTCTCTACTGGAAGAATCCTATGCATAAACATCACCATACGACAGGGTTGACAAGGACTCAGAGACCAGTTCTTCCAGCTCCTTTGATCCACAGGGAAACTGAGGTCCAGAGAGAAAGGACTAGTTCAGGGTCATGACAGCCTTTCGTGACACTCTTGACTCCCTCTGGTGCTCAGCTCACTTCCCAAGAGACCTGGGTGAGGCCTGGGGAGATAACCTGCTGTTGGCAGTCAAGAAGGACAGGAGGAAGAGTTAGACCAGAGACAAGAACCAAAGCCTGGGCTCCCACCTTTCTGTCCATGGGCTGATGTCCTCTCCATGGGTCAGATCTGCCCACAGAAGCTGGCTGGCCAGCCCTGGAGGTCCCTATCTGTCTAGACTGCCTGCTGGCCCATCCTACCAAGAAATTTGACTCAAGGCAGGCTGGGGCATGTGGGATGGCCTTGGAGGTCCCCGACAGCTCCGGAAGTCTGCACACAGAGTCTCTGGAAGACTGAGAGGTGTCTCTGCAGAAAAGCCGTTGGACATTTCTGTGTGACGGTGACACAAACCATTCCTTCCTCTGTAATCACCCTCGCTGCAGTGCTGGCTCAGGGCAGACAGCCTGCCGTGCACGGGCTTTATTTTCAAATCCCTCTTGCTTTTTTAAAAATCCCTGTGAATGCCTGAATGCCCAGGCAGAGGAAAGCACTCAAATCTGTCCTTGAGTGTGCTGGTGGTGATGTGATGGTTCAGACGGGACCCTCCGAGCTCTGCGGCAGGAACAAACCCCCTGCTGATGTAATTTAAAAGAATAACCTCCCAATTTTCTCATCTCCCTTGGCTGGATACACCTTATCAAATGACAAGAGAAGCCAATGTTTGGTTAAATGGTTCAGAGGTTAATACTCAACAGATGGAAGACTTTTTTTTCCCTTTCTTTCCCCCCCTTCCAGGAGATCTGGTCTGCTCCTCTTGCTGGATATATGAAGCTGGGAGGGACCCAGGGGCATTCCTCCCATCATGCCCTTCAAGGGACCCCATCTCCTCCCAGCTGCTGCTGGTCCTCTGAGCATCTCAGTCTGTGTCCACAGCCTCCACAGGGTCTCACCCAGAGGCAGGGCCAGCCCAAAGCTGAACTGTCTACCCTGTGAGGCAGCAAGATGGGACACAAGACAAGAAACAAACCAAGCTCCCCGCCACCACAGGAACACTGTTCTTGTTTAAAATAGATAAATAAAAAAGTCCAGGTTAAAGTGGGTTGAAGCAGGGTGGGGAGAACATTTATCTCCTGCACTAGATTCTGCTCCGGGCCTGCTGGGGGACTGTCGGCAAACCTCAGGCCAGCTTTGCACCCCAACATCCCTTCTGTGGAATGGGAAGAAAAGCACCTCCTTTCCTTCCTGGCTTCGCTAAAGTGGAGAATGAAAGAAGCCCCTGTTTGGGGCCTTGTCCTCCCAGAAGCAGACCCTAGAACAAGGCTTTAAGGGCATATGGTTTCTTTGGGAAGTAAGGCCAGGAAGTACCAGTAGGGGAGAGAAGACTGAGCTAGGGAAGAGAAAGGGGTCCCTGAAGGATGTGTCACACACAATATGTTGCCCACTGTGGGCAACCGAGATCCACTTATACAAGGGACACAGGGAGACTTGTTTAGATCATAGCAATAAAGTGGTGTAAAATGTGTTAGTCGCTCAGTCGCGTCTGATTCTTTGGGACCCCATAGACTGTAGCCCGCCAGGTTCCTCTGTCTGTGGAATTTTCCAGGAAAGAATACTGGAGTAGGGTGTCATTCCCTTCTCCAGGGGGATCTCCCCTACCCAAGGATCGAATCCGGGTCTCCAGCATTGCAGGCAGATTCTTTACTTCTGAGCCACCAGGGAATCCCAGCAACAAAGCCATACCTCTGGCCATTGTGACTACTGGGGACCTGAAACGTGGCTAGTCTGAATCAGGTGCTGCATCAAATGCACACCATTTCAGAGGCTAAGGAGAGAGAAAGGATACCTAATCTCATTAATAATTTATTTTATTGTTTACACATTGAAATAATACTACTTTAAGTCTATTTGGCTCAATAAAATATCTTATTAAAATTAATTTCGCCAGTTTAGTCTTACTTTTTTCGTGTGGCTACTATAAAACTTACAAAAGCCATTTGGCAGGCTGCTATTTCCCTGTCGGTTACCACAGAAACAGTGATGGCTGAGTTGGGGGGGTGGGCATTAGATAATAGGAAGTTTGTGGTGCACTGGAGGTTTAGATGCCAAAAGCTTTATTTTCTAGAAAATTACCCATGCATAAGCGCTATCCTTTATCAGCTGAATCCTGAAAATGTGAGGGGCTTCCCTGGTGGCTCAGCCAGTAAAGAATCTGCCTGCAATGCAGGAGACCTGGATTCAGTCCTTGAGTTGAGAAGATCCTCTGGAGGAGAGCATGGCAATCCATTCCAGCATTCTTGACCTGGAGAATTCCGATGAATGGAGGAGCCTGGCGGGCTGCAGTCCATGGGGCTGCAAAGAGTTGGACATGACTGAGCGACTAGGCACTACTTCTCTTTGTCAGAGCTAGTACAGAACAGGCCTCAGAACATAAGTTCAGAACAGGTTATCTCCCATGGACTCCAACTCAGAGCTCTGATTCTAAAAATAGTGATAAATCTAAAAATAAGAGAATGAAAATGTACAAGTTTATAACTAGAGTTAATACCGCTGTGTGATATTTTTGAATATTGCTGAGAGAACAGAGCCTAAAAGTTCTCATCACAAGGATAAAACAATCTTTCTTTTTTTAGGGGGGGGTGAGATATCTATACAAGATACGTGCTTGTGTTCAGTCACTTCAGTATGTCCAATTCGTTGCAACCCTATGGACCATAGCCCTCAAGGTGCCTCTGTCCATGGGACTTCCCCAGACAAGAATACTGGAGTAGGTTGCCATGCCCTTCTCCAGGGGATCTTCTTGACTCAGGGATGGAACCCACATCTCCTGCATGTCCTGCCTTACAGGTGGCTTTTTACTGCTGAGCCACCAGGGAGGCCCAAAATTAAACATACACTTACCATATGATCAGTCTGACAACTGCACTCTAGCTTCTACTCTAGGTTTCTACCCTAGAGAAAGGAAATCTTTTGTTTACAAGTAAACCTTTACAAGATGTTTCTAGCAGCTCCATTCCTGATTGCCAAACCCTAGAAACAACCCAAATATCCTTCAAGAGGTGAGTGGATAAACAAAGTGTGGTACATCCATACAATGGAGGAGTATTCAGCAATAAAAAGGAAAAAGCTATTGACATACTCAAACACTTGGATAAGCTCAAAGGTATTATGCTGAGTGCCAGGAGCCAGTTTCAAAAAGTCACATAGTGCCTGTTTCCATCGACACAATATTCTCAAGAAGACAAAACTGTATGGACAAATCAGTGACTGCCAGAGGTTATCAATGGAGGAAGGGGATATCTATTCAGGGGTAATGCCAGGGGGCGGGGTTTGAGGTGATGGAACTGTTGTGTATCCTGATTGCAATGTGGTTGCACAAACCAATATATGTTCTAAAACTCATAGAACTGTACACCCCAATTATTTTAAAATCTATCTAGCTATCTAGAGATGGGTTTCCCTGGGGGCTCAGTGGGAAAGAATCAGCCTCAACGCAGGAGACTCAAGTTCAACCCCTGTATCAGGAAGATCCCCTGGAGAAGGAAATGGAAACCCACTCCAGTATTCTTGCCTGGAGAATCCCAAAGACAGAGGAGCCTGGGAGACTACAGTCCATGGGGTTACAGAAGAGTTGGATACAACTTGGCAACTCAAGAACAACAAGCTATCTAGAGAGAGAGAAAAAAAGACAGTGAATGTAGCAAAATGCTGACTGCTGTCAGGTCCAAGTGGTGGGATACTAGTTGTATTGTACTAGTCTTTCCATTTTTCTGTACATTTGTTATTTTTCATGAAACAGAGGAAGAAGAGGTGGAAAGTTCTCTCTGAAGAGCCAGGTTGGCTGGATCCGGCCCTCTGAAACACTGTTTTCCTCCCACCCTGGAACACAGGGGAGGCAGCCACTTTGCCCAAGACATGAGGTCTCACCCTCACCTCCCTAACCCCAACTCAGAGCATAGCCTACATTTGAGGTGAGAAAGCAAGCTTTTCTGTCAAGGGCCAGATAGTAAATACTGTAGGCTTATGAGCCACAGAGTCTTTGGTGCAACTGCTCTGCCCTCCGAGCACAGAAAGCAGCTCTATTGTATAAACAAATGACTGGTTGTGTGCCAATAAAACTTTATTGATGAATATTAAAATTTGAATCCATGTAATTTTCTCATGTCATGAAATGTTTTTTGACTTAAAGAAAAAACACTTTAAAATGTAAAAACCATTATTAATAGGGACAGAAAGTAGATTAGTGATCGCTTGGGACTAGGGAAATGGGAGAGTTGGGGGGAAGGGAGTGACAGTCAAAGAGTATAGGGTTTCTTTTTGTAGTGATGCAAATATTCTAAAATTGACCGTGGTGATGGCTGCAAGTATCTGTGACTATACATACACTTCAAATGGGTGAATTATATGGTATATGAATGATACCCCAATAAAGCTGCTAAAGTGCTAGTTGTTCAGTCTTGTTGGACTCTTTGCGACCCCACAAACTGTAGCCCACGAGGCTCCTCAGTCCGTGGAATTCTCCAGGCAAGAATACTGGAGTAGGTAGTCATTCCCTTCTCCAACGGATCTTCCTGACCCAGGGAATGAACCCAGGTCTCCTGTATTGCAGGCAGATTATTTATTGTCTGAGCCACCCAGAAAGCCCCTGCCCCCAAAAAACTGTTAAAAATACACATCTATTTTTAGCTCCTAGACTGTACAGTAACAGACAGCAGGTTAGATTTGTCTCCTGATGTAGCTTGCTGATAGATAGGAAAAATTTAACCTAACAGGATTTAGATGCTGTGAATAATAAGAAAACACTTCAGGATGGGATCCTGGGGGTAGGTGGAGAGGAGATGGGAGGAAAGGTCTGGAAGAGACAACTTGAAGACAGACCAATGTCTGCACTTGGAAGTAGTGAGGGAGGCAGGGAATGGCTGATGTATGTCTAGGCCAGGGTCACAACCTATGGTCCATGGGCCAAACCTCAACCATCTGTATTTGTAAGGCTTGTGAGCTAAAACTGTTTTTCACGGATGTTCATTTGCAGTCAATTTTATGATAAGGAACACTAACTTTGAACCAACTAAGCAAAATGTTATAGCTCCCAACATAATTACATTTGTCTCCTTGTGTGCGTACGTGCTAAGTCGCTTCAGTCATGTCCCTTTGAGACCCTATGGACTGTAGTCCGCCAGGCTCCTTGGTCCATGGGATTCTTCATGGGCAAAAATACTAGAGTAGGTTGCCAAGCCCTCCTCTAAGTGATCTTCCTGACCCAGGGATCAAACCTGCATCTCTTTAAGTCTCCTGCATTGGCAGGCGGATGTTTGATAAATAAATGAATGATCAGACTTAGTTGGCCTGAGTGAAGAGGTTGCTTGAAGGGTGACTTGCACTAACCTCTGATATGCACTCTTATCACCAACCAGTGGCACTCCATGACCTTCCTCAATCAA